>JASAND010019363.1:0-107446 GCA_030248195.1 Trissonchulus latispiculum | reverse complement strand
GGGTTGACAGTACTGCAGTTACAAATTACAGACAGGATGAATTTTTAAATATGTTCACATCCTTTGGTTTATCTCAAGCTGATTCACGAGCCCACACGTCACAAAACTGTTCTTGATCTAGTATTCGTTAACGAGAGCTCTCTTGTTTCTAATATAGCCATCAAGCCTCCACTAACAACAAGTGACCACAATGTAATCACATTTTGATATACATAAAAACGACAAGAAATCTAGAGCGTCGCATGTTTATAAGTACTTGTGGGATAAGGTAGATGAAGGTGCCATTTATGCATTTCTTCAAAACATGAACTGGGCTATTCCACCAACCACAGGAAGTCTGTTGATGATATGTGGAAAATTTGCAAGTCTGTTTGTGAACATGTTATTAAAGTTTTTGTACCTGTGAAGCGCGCCTCACAGCAAAAAAAGAAGACGTTGGCATTCAAATTTGATAAAGAGACTTCTGTCCAAAAAAAAAAAGCGTTTCGCTTGTATAAAACAAATCCATCGCAAGTTTTGCTTAAAAGATACAAGGATATTGCTCGAAAATGTTCATCTCACTATTAATAAAGAATCTACACAGAAAGAATCTACTTTTTTGGCTAAACCGAATTCTAAAGAATTTCACAGACATGTAAAAAGGGTACTAAACGGTACAGATTCTGTTTCTGTGCATAGTTGATGCAGGCAATCAAATTTCTGATGATGTGGAAATGGCAAATGTATTCGGTAAGCAGTTTTCGTCTGTGTATGTTGAAGATAATAATGTACCACCTGCTATGCCTGCAGTATATGTTAGTGCCAATAATATCGATGTATTGTCATCATTTTTTATTACTCGTAATCACGTAATTGAGTCTATCGCAAAGCTGAAAGTAAATTCGAGTAGTGGCCCTGACGGCTTACCAGCTATTCTTTTTTTAAAAAGTTCTCTACTCTTTTCGCTTGCCCTTTACAAATGATCTTTCAAAAGTCTTTTGACGACGCATGTGTTCCATTAGACTGGAAGAATGGCCACAGTTGTCCCCATTTTTAAAGGTAAAGGTAGTAAATCTGAGGCTATAAACTACAGACCGATAAGTCTAACCTGTATATGTTGTAAGCTTATGGAACGCATTTTAAAGAGTCAACTGTATAAGTTTTTTACACTCTGAAAACTTACTAGCAAATGAACAACATGGTTTTATTTCTGGCAGGTCCACTCCAAACTCAATTACTCGAATGTGTTAAGGATTGGGTGTTTTATATTGACGAGAAAAAACCGGTCGATGTAATGTATATAGATATCAGCAAGGCTTTTGATACTGTTAGCCATACGAAATTACTTTTTAAGTTGCATCATCACAAAATTCCAATCAAATTTATCAAATGGGTTGAAGCTTTCTTATCTAACAGATCACAAAAAGTTAAGGTAAATCAAAATTTCTCCAGATCATATAGAGTTCTTAGCGGTGTCCCACAGGGCAGCGTACTTGGTCCATTATTGTTCCTTGTGTATATAAATGATTTAGTGACTCGTGTGAACACTTCTCATGTAAAAATTTATGCGGATGATACCAAATTGTATTTCACTTGCAAGAGCGATGACGATTATAGACTCTTACTAAAAGACATTAACAGTGTATTCGATTGGGCAAATGAAAATCAATTGAAGATCGCTTTGGAGAAATGTGTCCTGTTACACTTTGGCTGTAATAATCCTATGCATGACTATGTAATAAATGAAATTAAGATACCTAGTTCGTCGGGCACACGGGATCTGGGAGTGTACGTGGATGACAAACTTAAGTTTTCGGAGCACTGCACAAAAATTGTTACTAAAGCAGCGCAGCGCACTAATGTCATTTTTTAGAGCCTTTCATTGTAGAAATAGGGATTTTCTGCGTGCAATGTATGTTACCTATGTTCGGCCAATAGTAGAATATAATTCTGTGGTCTGGAGCCCCCACTTAAAAAAGGATATAAAAGCTATTGAATCAGTGCAAAAACGTTTCACAAAAAGGATCCCCGGATTGAGCCTAAGACCATATAAAGAGCGGCTGCAGCTACTTCAGCTGGAAAGTCTAGAAGCCAGGAGGATAAAGGCCGATCTAATACAATGTTATCGTATTGTTAATGGTTTGGACAATGTGGAATTTAGCGACTATTTTATGCATCGTAATAGTAACGGACTAAGAGGGCATAGTTTAATGTTATGTGCTGAAAGATTTCGACGTAATGAGAAAAAATTCTTTTTTGCTAGTAGAGTTGTCAAAGTTTGGAACAGTTTACCGGAACACCTCGTGAGTGCCACTTCACTTGATGTTTTCAAATGTAAACTTCAATCATTTGATGTATCCAGATGGTGCACATGATTTGGCAATTTTTTTGTAGTGTGTATGTTTCTTACTGTAATGTTTTCTTCAAGTTTTATTTTGCTTGGACTATTTTATTGACTAATATATATATGCACTGGTGATACGTAAGAAGTTGTTTTGCAGCTCTGTATTCACCCTTTCAGTAAACTGTTTCTTACTGTATTGTAAATGTTTGCTGAATAAACTGTTTATTATAAGCATCAGAACGCAGCATAATTTCTTGAATCTCAAACAAAAGTCTCAAGTCGATAAACTCTAAATGAAAATTTAAATCCAATCGCAGAATTTTACTATGATTAAACACCGTATGAAATAGTCATACAAAATTCTGTTTTTGTTTGCTGACAAGTTTTTTGATGATTATTGCTTGCCCTATTGTTGTTTGAAAAGCACTATTATGTTGTTTGTTTGATAAACTGTAACTACATATAGTAAACAATTTCCTATTTTATTTCATTAACTTACTCTCCAAAAACAATGAAATTTTTCCCTCATACTGTTACTATTCAACAGGTGTGCGTCTGCGGAATTAGATGCCTTTTGCAAAAGGTCACTCTGGCCAGTTTAAACTCTGACTGAAGGTCTAGTGTGCGTCTACGGAATTAGATGCAATGAGTGCACTCAAGTTTCAGTGCAAGTGTGCGTATACGGAATTATCACCCTATTCAGAAGTTATTCATGATTAAAAACTGAATAACTGAATAACTGCAGATTCCATTACACCAAGTTAAATCTGAATAAAATGTGAATAAAACAAGAATAAGTAGTTAAAGTTATTCAGATTTTATTCTTACCTCGGAGTAAGAATAAAATCTGAATAGCCCTTGATTTCCATGAAATTTATAGGATTCTGATAGAGATAAGTAATTTGTAGTTTATCTCTCATTCTAAGTAGGAGAGAAGTGCATCAGGTTTTGAAAATTTTGGAGTTTGTGTTTGAAGAAATTTGGAGATATAGGAATAATACCTGATTAGTGTAAATATATTGATTATTAAATTTTAATGCTTCTATTCATCACTCTCATTGTGCATAAATTGATGCTTAAAATACTACTTAACAAGTAAAAATGTACACCAATATTCATTAATCAGTATCAGCAAATTATTTGAAACGTTAGGAATTGGAAAAGAATCGGAATAAGTGTGATCCGGGCAAAAACGAATGTGAAAACGACTGAATGACTTTCTACCTTCTTGCTATTCAATTGGATAAGTTCATAATCTTCCCGGTAGCTAATTGGTCAGTTCTTTGTCATGTGGCTGAGTATCAGAATAAAATCTGAACAGTTATTCAGATTTTATTCTGAGAATAACAAAAAATAAGCTGGTCACATTTTGGTGGAATTAAAAAGCTGATTAACTTGAGAATAAGATTAGTTATTCGATTTTAAACTTATTCTGAGAATAGCTATTCAGATTAGGTGCAATCCACTGTTAATGGAAAGTACTTGCTTCCAGTACCATAAGAGTGCATGCCCTCGGCTCACCAAATCCAAATTGGTTGGACTGTAAGATTCTGAAGCAAACAATTTTTGAATTACATTATTTTGCTTTGTTATAACTCAGTATTGTTTCTGTTATCTGGAATATATGCTTGAAAATGATCTGAAATACATAGCCAAATTTCAAATTTTGTACATACAAAATCTGAATGTCTAACTGGCCATGGCCATCCGCTCACCGAGAATGGACAGAGTCAGGTGTAAATATCACAATTTTATATTCTTTTATAGCCAGTGGTTATAAAAAGGTTGCGACTGAACACAGATATTCACTTTTTGCGCAAAGCAGAACTTTGTTTCGAACAGACAATCATGCATATAAGGATTAGTTTAGGATAAACTGTTTTGCTCGTGCAAAACGTAGAATATAAGTGTTCAGCGAATTCAAAAACTTTTATAAACACTGATTGAAAGAAATATAAAAAATTTTTGACATTTACACCCGACCATGTCCGTTTTCGGTGAGCCGACGGCTACTCAGACAAACCTGGGGTCTCTCAAAAAAGTGTACGGGTAAAAACAGATTTGCTTCATAGTTGCTAGGGTTCGACTGCTAGAGTACTTCGCAGAACGTGAAATCTGGTGTTGTTACTTTCGAAGTTAATGATCAGCATCAGCTTGTGAACTGATATGTTAGACCGATTTTTCAGTACTGAACAGTTTTAAACAGTTTGACAGTTGAAAACATTTTGTGCTTAAGCTTTATTTCTGGCAGTAACAATCAGAAGCTTTATTGTTTACTGTTTACATATCCATTGCTGAAGCATGGAAGGTGAAGAGATTTCGCTACTTGGAAGGTCAAACCCGTCGCAAGAATACGGATCCTTGAAATCTGAGTAAGCAGACATACTTCTTGCATATATATACACACACACACATATATATACATACATACATATATATATATATATATATATATATATATATATATATATATATATATATGTATGTATGTATATATATATACAACTACATAGGTACATATACATATACATATATATGCATATATGTATATATTTTTCTTTGTTAGCCACGACGCTTAAGCGTACCCCTCAGGGCGAGTTTATTGTCACGTACCCACATTAACGTAGATTACAACGAGATAAAATCTGATTCGTCGAGCGTCAAAACTCCCTATTACTGGATGAAATAATGCTGAGGACGGGAACAGCGGTGTCCCGTGGAATCACGAATGCTGTAAGATTTTGCTGCGAGCACAACATGCTAGTAAGAGCTATAGCATCTTAGGATGTGGTGATGTAATCATAAAGTCTGTCGAGGTATTATTGAAAATTTTGTGATACTGTAATAACAATGATAACTGTCAATGAGTCAACGATGAGAAATAGATTGAAATTTAAGCTTTCTGACGCCAAAGTAGTATATAAGGAATTTCACCAAAGCCACCTTGACACAGCCGTTTTTTCTCAAAATCTGTTTATTTCTTTTGATCCATTAAATTTGTTAAATGACTGATTTTGTTGCAAATTATAGATTCAACGGACATCCCCCAAACTTGAAGGGAACATCATCAGCTGGAATAAATAGATGGATCTGTGTATCAGTTTCCTTTTTTGGTTGCTTTGCTATGTACTCCCAATCATCTTTTTATTGGACCTCAGTCTGGCCGTATCTTTTGCAGGTTCTTTCTTGAAATGTTTAAGATTGTGTCAAGATTAGCTACTAGATTTGCTACCAGGATACACTTTATAAAATTTCAATGTTCTCCAGAAGCTTTTGGTTTTGTTCAAGTTTGGGTGAGTCAAACCTTCTTTTAAAAATGACGTGACTAGAAGCCAAGTGAATGGGTGCGACTTATTTATTATGCCAAGAAAGTTTAAAGGTAAAGTATACCTTAGAAGACAATTTGGTGAAGTAGTTGTCAAACGTAGAGGAGGGAAAGATTCACCATCTCTTTGAAAATGTTAATTTTTTGGAAAAATTTGAGACTTGTTAAGGTGTAATATATAGGGTGTTTACCTCCGTGAGTTCCAGTTCCTTTAGCAGAATGCACCGGTCTGAACAAGAGCAGGATAAAAATCCAGAACCACTTGGCAAAAAGCAACATATTGTAACTGATCTGAAATATAATTGCTATATTAACCATTATTGCAAATAATATACAGATTACCAAAAAGTAGTGGAGATAATGTATAGTATATAACGTATGGGGGTGGGGGGGGGGTGGGGGAGGGAAAGGTGGGTGGGTGTTTTGAAGTTGGTGGATTTGAAAAATGGGAAGGGTGATGGTTTATGGAGTGGGGTGTTGATAGGTTTTGAAGTGAATAAGTAAAATGAATAGTGACATAAGGAGCTTTGTGCTAGTGACTGAATAACATAAACTTTCATATGGGCTGGCACCTATACTGTTAATTGTAAGTACCACTAGCGGGATTTTCTACGTAATCTTGGTGCGGGTGAAACAATCTGGAAACTTTAACTAGACCTAGTCTGGTTGGTAGGCAGAAAGGTAGGCAGGTACTGCAGAAAGTTTTAGTGTCATACAGCACATAATTGGCTGGCTACCATGATGGCTTTGCGCGTGCACAAATATACAATCAAAATTTTATTTAAGATTCAAATGTTTTCTGTGGTGCTACCACGTGACAGAGCACAAAATGGGCTTTACAATGATGTGCATGTCTCTTCTGTACGTGGTTCCAATCAAAAGTTACCGATGGTTTTACAAATGGCTATCTTACGCTTACCGGTTTCAGAAGCAATGTAAAGTAAGAAGTAGAGGATTGACGGAGATATTTAAATTCAAAGCTTTTAATACATTTATTTTTGTTTAGACAGCAAGCCGGTCCCCGCAGTGCAGTAGGTCAGCTCATATGTTGCAAAACATGATAAAAAATTTGAAACGGATTCATTAAGATTTTAGTTCACAGTAGCTGTTCAAAGTCCACCCGGTAGTGGTGCTACCACCTTAAGGTGGTAGTACCACTACCGGGATTTTCTACGTAATTTTTCCATGGATGAAGCAATCTTGACAAAACATTGGATAAAGCAAAACTGGTTGGCAAACTATCTTTGCGCAAAATCTTGGTGTCAGAGAGTGCATAATTGGCTAGCTACCATCGTGGCTTTGCGCATGCGCAAATAGTCAAAATTTTATTTAAGTTTCGTATATTAAATTTTACTGAACTACGTGAAATAGCGCAAAAAGCGCTTTAAAATGATGTGCATATCTCTTCAGTACGTGGTTTCTACCAAAAGTTACAAGCGGTTGCATCTGAATAGCTGATATATAGCTGATGAATTACGTTGACCGTTTGCACACATAATGTAAAGTAAAAACAGTATATCCGAAAATTAAATCTATTGGGTTTTAACGGTTCCTTTTGCGGTATTTATGTGCATTATTTAATAGAAAGCCCTTTGCAGCTGCTTGAAAGCATTGGAAATTTCGAAAACCAAAGCAAACAATGAAAAATTACAGCATTTTTGTTTTTGATTTCCTCGTCACTCCTTCAGTCAAAATGGACCAAATTTTGCAAATATGTTTTGCATCAGCATACGCTCAGGCCGTTTTCTTGGTTTTTGGAAAAACGCAATATTAAGCAAGATATAAAATTTACAAATTTTCAAAACACGCTAAAAAACGGAAAACTCACTTTTACGAAAAACTAAAAAAACGGCCTGAGCGTATATGTAAACTAACCATATACTCAAAATCTCAAATGAGTTCATAACGGATTGTGTAGACAGCAAGCCAGTCCCCACAGCGTCGTAGATCAGCTCATCTGATTCAAGACATGATAAAGAACAAATTTGCCAAATTTCAAGCCGATTCATTAAATATTTAGTTTACAGCATCTGTTCGAAGTCCACCCCGGTAGTGGTACTACCACCTTAAAGGATGTTCATGGTTTCGTATGTAAGACTTCGGGGAAGGAGATATACTTTGAATTTCTTGACTACTAATTACAACGTAGAGGCAGAGCAGAGAAAAGAAATTAAAGACAAAAATTTCAAACTTTGTTATTTAGCCAAGCACAGTTTGCTGACGTGGCTGTTCGGAACCTCCTCTCCTAACTAACTGTGCAATAGAAAACTTTTGATTTTTGAAAAACTTGGTTTTTCAACTCCCTCAAAAACTTTGGTTCAAGATACCAGCCCTCAGAATTTTCTCTGCACAAGCCCCCAAGATCCGACCCTATGTTAATGTATGTGTGCAATAAAAAAGTAAACAAAAGGTTTGGTTTTTCAACCTTCTCTGAACTTCAGCCAAACAAAGCAGCTCATTTTAAGTTAAGTCTACACAATGGAATCGGCTTATGATACACACATTGCTACAATAGCAATACTGCAACAGTTCGACTAAACCATTGGAATTATAAACCCAACAATTTTTAATGTTTATTATTGGCTGTCATGTTTTACTGTGAGTACCTAGAGAGATGGGACTACTACCGATTGATAGAGAATTAATTGCTCTACATTTTCAATGCAGCATTCAAGGGCCCCCGGTGCAACCAGAGAAAGTTTGGAGCCGTTAAAGTCGGGCAAAATAGGAATTTTGGTATCGGCTTTATGGATTACTGAAAATTTTGGTATAGGCTTCATGGATTACGGCCCATTTGTGTTGCGGCGTTGTGGATTATGCGAGTTTTCTGTCTGAGCGCAGTGGATTACTGACTAAATTATTAACTACCGGCAAACTGTCCGGTATTTACCGGCAATTAAAGGGCTAATCCGATTACAGGTGATACTTAGGGTGCAACAGTCCCGAAAATAGAACCCTAACTAAAGCTTACCTTATTCAAAAAGGAGTAAAGGCATCATTGATTTATTATAAGACTTACGATTTTACTTGATCAGGAAAGTACCAATAATTCACAGCTATACAACATAATAACACTAATGCCCGCAGGCCGACTATACTTCACGAGAGATAGATCCACCACAACTGACTAACTGACTGATTTGGCTAATTAACGAAAGGGTCAAAACCGAAGTTTCTACACATTAGTGATAAAGAAATCATTCAAAAGATTAGTGAAATACACTTCGCGTCGCGAGTATTTAACATTATCCCCTGACGAAAGATTTTAGCGCCTGATAAAATTTCCAAGTAGAAGAGAGATGCTATCATAATTGCTAAGAGTTTTAAGATGGTAAAATTTAAGAGAAAAGTACTTTCAAGCATGGGCGACCAGTAAGCAACCATAAGAAGTCCTGGCGTATTTACTGCCCATGATAACAAAGAGAACTTCAAAATAGTAAACCAAGTAGTTTACCAAAGAATAAAAGTTTTCAGAAAGATAGTAGAAAAGTGGTAGCTAATGGTAATTCAGTAGTTTAAGCTAAGAACCATAGGGGATTGTTCTTCAATATTACAACAAAATTGATAGCATTTTAAAGCGAAGTAGTATTTCAATTTAGAGAAGGAGAAAGAAAATAAAATTCGAAAGAAATAGTCGAAAACAAAAACCCAACATGAAAAAAAGTACCCTTTAGCCACTATGAGTAAAAAACCACAACAATCACACAAAAATCCCACAGTTACACACAAAACCACTTACACTTACAGATACAGTTATAGAGCTCTTACAATACAGTAAATGACTGACTTTACAAAGCTAAATACTACATTTTATGACTATACAGCAGTTCAAAAGAATAACACACTACATTTAGCTTTACAACAATTTAAAGTTCCACTAAATACGACAAAAGTTAATCTTTACAACAATAGAAAAAGAGAAAAATTATTATATAACACATACAACATAACTGTTAAACGGATTTTACACTTGGCATTAAACTGCATATTTTACAAGATAACATATAGCTTTGAGCTAACAGTTCAAAGATTAATATAGAACACAAGAAATACAGAAAAAGAATAAGAGACAATGCTCAGGAATAACAAAAATATAGAGAAGGTGCAGAAACTACCATGTACAGTGGCTTTCCGTCCTAACTGGACTCTTGGGCCTACCTTAATCATCAGAAAGCAAAGAAGTAAATGGTAATTTAAAGAAAACAATAGAAGAACTAGAAAACATAAAAAAATAATTTCACAGAAATCCTAAACTAAATCAAACCTAACTCAAAAACGAAAAACAAACCAATTTTCTTTGCGCGAAAATAAAGAATTTTAACAGTTCCTAACTCAAACCACACAACACGCTTATAGCCGTTCATAATTATAGCCATTCATCCCCGGCGAAAAAGAATGAGTGCCTACGAATACCAACAAACAAAACAAATACCCTGACTGAAATCAACTAATTAAAGAAAATACATTATAAAGTTACAACAAAAGTCACAACAAAGAAATGTCCTAGCTAAGCAAAATATATGGAATGACAGAAAAGAAAAATGATTAATAGAAGACAAAAATTAAAGACACAGATTAAAGACAAAGATTAAAGTACAAATATAAAGACTACAACAAAAAGACTAAATTCAAAATTCCAAAGTTCAAAAGTCGTGAATGGCAGTTTCTGGGTTGAGGCACTGTTTATGGCAAGGGATTCATCGGTAGGATGTCGATTGAGCAATAAAGCACCGTTGAAAGTACCGAGAGAGCTGGAAAGCTGAAAAAAAGTGGATTAGACATGCATAGATACCCTAAACAATTTCCAAAATTGAGCTTCTTTAGAGAATAATCTAATAGCAAAAGTGAAAAGATAGAAAGATAGAAAAGAGAAAGATAGTAAAGAGTTTTCTAAGGATTTACAAAGATCACGTTTTTACAAAATGACTAAAGCTTCACTCCAAAGATTAAAAATGAGATTCTACTTAAGTACAAAACACATAATCACACGCAGTATACCATGTTTCTCCGAGCTTTTAAGTCTAAGTTCTAGATAGAAAGTGAAAAGAAATGTACACAGATAAGAGCTACAATACACTCTTGTTATGGTAAATCAGCTGAATTTTAAATGTGTAAGATAAAGCTTAAAGATAAGAAACTACAACTAGATACTAAACGACTAAATAGCAAAAATACAAAGCAAATAGCTAACTATCTGTACACAAAACCACAAAAACAAAAACAAAATTTAACTATGTATTCCAAAACACCAAACTAAATAAGTTCCAATGAATTCCAAATAAACTTCCGCTTAGCTTGCCCGACAAAATAAAGAATACAACATAATCAATAAAGCTGTCCTAACTAACCTAACTACTAAGTGCTGGCATCACATCTTTTACGGTCTTTCGTTTATCATTATTAGACCTCTTTTGCCTCTTTTTAGATGCCTTTTATATTTTGCACTTTTACAGCTTTCAGGATATGGGCTAAGCTGTCACACATAGTACTGAGATTTACAAAACAACAAACAAAAATACAAAAAATGAAGTAGATTAGATATAGAATGCCTTTGATTAATGCAAGAAAATACCAGTTAACGAACAAAAAGAAAAATACTGATTAAACACTGCAAAAGATACATGAGCAAGCTAAACTTCTAAGCAAAGATTCTTCAAATTAAACGTAGTAGATGAGGCGTTTTAATTATTGAACGTATAAGCCTCATTAAGCAGATTGCTTCAACAACAACAACAACAAAACAACTACGCAGCTTCAAAAATTATTGCTTGCCTATCCAAAAAGTACAATTCCGTAATAAATTCCAACAAAGCAAACAACAAAACGTAGGTTTATTAAAAAAATAGTAACACGTTAGCTTTCAAAATTCCGATTAATGTATGCCCAAAAAAATTACTGAAAATACGAAAAGTAGTAGTAACGTAGCAGAAAAGTAGTAACTTGCAAAAAGAAAAACTGGAAAACAGAAAAAATATTACGTAACCTGACTACCGCACACGACAGACACTAATTGTAGTAAGCAACAGTCAACACATAGTGAGGTAGTCGCGCACTAACCAGAAGTTCAACATACAGGCTGTGCGTTTGTATGATATGAAAAACCCAGTGGCCAAATATTACTCTGGCGCGTTGTTGTGAATGCGCCCCGGTTCAGCACTGTAATTGTTATATTCCAGGCGAACCGATTCTGCTTGTAACAACTCTTCACGTGCCTTGATCTTAGCATCCTTGCTCTTTGGTCGATGTTCACGTCGAAAACCAAAAGGTGTAGGCTCACCCAACAATCTCGTAGGTGGCAATTGCCTTGGCAATGGCATATTTGGCAAAAAACAATGATTTCGCAAGGTTGGCAAACCAAAATACTTAGGCAAAAACTTAGGATTCTTAACGCTCACAACATCGCGCCAGAGTAATATTTGGCCACTGGGTTTTTCATATCATACAAACGCACAGCCTGTATGTTGAACTTCTGGTTAGTGCGCGACTACCTCACTATGTGTTGACTGTTGCTTACTACAATTAGTGTCTGTAGTGTACGGTAGTCAGGTTACGTAATATTTTTTCTGTTTTCCAGTTTTTCTTTTTGCACGTTACTACTTTTCTGCTACGTTACTACTACTTTTCGTATTTTCAGTAATTTTTTTGGGCATACATTAATCGGAATTTTGAAAGCTAACGTGTTACTATTTTTTAATAAACCTACGTTTTGTTGTTTGCTTTGTTGGAATTTATTACGGAATTGTACTTTTTGGATAGGCAAGCAATAATTTTTGAAGCTGCGTAGTTGTTTTGTTGTTGTTGTTGAAGCAATCTGCTTAATGAGGATTAAGTATACGTTCAATAATTAAAACGCCTCATCTACTACGTTTAATTTGAAGAATCTTTGCTTAGAAGTTTAGCTTGCTCATGTATCTTTTGCAGTGTTTAATCAGTATTTTTCTTTTTGTTCGTTAACTGGTATTTTCTTGCATTAATCAAAGGCATTCTATATCTAATCTACTTCATTTTTTGTATTTTTGTTTGTTGTTTTGTAAATCTCAGTACTATGTGTGACAGCTTAGCCCATATCCTGAAAGCTGTAAAAGTGCAAAATATAAAAGGCATCTAAAAAGGGGCAAAAGAGGCCTAATAATGATAAACGAAAGACCGTAAAAGATGTGATGCCAGCACTCAGTAGTTAGGTTAGTTAGGACAGCTTTATTGATTATGTTGTATTCTTTATTTTGTCGGGCAAGCTAAGCGGAAGTTTATTTGGTGTAAATTGGAACTTATTTAGTTTGGTGTTTTGGAATACATAGTTAATTTTTGTTTTTGTTTTTGTGTAAAAACTACGAAAAGTCGTAGTAACGTATCAGAAAAGTAGTAACTTGCAAAAAGAAAAACTGGAAAACAGAAAACATATTACGTAACCTGACTACCGTACACGACAGACACTAATTGTAGTAAGCAACAGTCAACACATAGTGAGGTAGTCGCGCACTAACGAGAAGTTCAACATACAGGCTGTGCGTTTGTATGATATGAAAAACCCAGTGGCCAAATATTACTCTGGCGCGATGTTGTCAATGCGCCCCGGTTCAGCACTGTAATTGTTATATTCCAGGCGAACCGATTCTGCTTGTAACAACTCTTCACGTGCCCTGATCTTAGCACCCTTGCTCTTTGGTCGATGTTCACGTCGAAAACCAAAAGGTGTAGGCTCACCCAACAATCTCGTAGGTGGAATTGCCTTGGCAATGGCATATTTGGCAAAGAACAATGATTTCGCAAGGTTGGCAAACCAAAATACTTAGGCAAAAACTTAGGATTCTTAACGCTCTTGCGAATAAACCGATTACGTCTAGAACGAAATTTTGATGGCATAAAAGCTGATCTTAAAGTAACCACTCGATTTTCGCCCGTTGGAACATTGAACCGACTCTGTCGTTCATGACACTGAATTTCAAATGGCAAAAGATTGCTCATAAATTGCCTATCCTTCAAACGAATATCAGCCTTTGTTTGTTTAACCAACAACAAAGCCGCTGGAAAATAGGCTAACCGTTTCGGAATTAAATTATGTCCTATCCTAGAATTATACGGCATAGATCCCGCTCCGTATTGAGATGTCTGATAGGGATCAGCTGGACAATGAATTCCCTTTGGATGTCCTCTAAACTTATCCGCGATCTTAGGCTTCGTAATAAAGTTCGGCATAACTACTCCTTGACTCATTTCATGATAAGGAGGTGCGTTTTTACCGTCCAACCAAGTTCTTGCTGCCAATTGCATACGTTTGCCAATAATAGTCTTTCTACGATACATCTCTTGACCTTGAACTAGTCGATTCTGCCGATTAACAAGATCTAAGGGACCGTCGACCATGAAATACAAAAGCAAGTTCTGATACATGCATCCAGTAAAGTTCTCACCAGTTTGACACGATGGAAAATTAGATTCAAGATAACGAGTATCACAACCTGTTCCCATGAATGGATGTTGTCTAGCACATTTCGCAAAGAACTTCTCACAGTTGTTCAAAATAAAAGTTCTAGTTTCTGGCACTTGATAGAATTTCTCGATAACTGCCTGATAAGCTAACAATGGTCGATAGCTAGACTTCCAAAAACGCTGTAAATGGGGATAATCCTCTAGATACTTATCCACGCGTTTCTTAATTTTAACACCATGCAAAATTAGATGTCGACTCTTGATCCACTGACACATATTTGGGAGATTTAACAATTTACACTTCCAATATTGATAAGCTGTTTCCATGCACCTAAATCTAAACGGTTCATCCAATAAGGTTACACTACCGTCAGGCGAATACATGAAACTAGCTTCAAACACATATCTGAAAAATGGCCCTAGATATAGACATTCCTTCTCATGTGTGTCAGAAAATGGATTCTCAACTTTTGGATATCCTGTAATTCGTCCCGTTTCAATGAACAATGCGTAAGTATCTCTGATCGCTCTCCAATTCACAATATTGTTAGTATTAAATCGTCCTAGCAATCACTTGGTTCTCTTATAACCTTGTTGAAGGAGATGTGGCCAATTCCGTATCTTCGGAAAAAGCTCACGATAGATAAAAACGGTAGCTGCATGTGACTATTACCAGTCCCTACAAACTTCAAACCTTTATGCTGATTCCCTTGTTCATCCTCCACAGGTGGAAAAGTTAAAGTGACAGTAAACTTATGAAATTCCTCTCCTGTATGGGAATGCTTAGGTTCCGACATATCAATTTCCAAATCACAAGGTTCCCACATTGGATTAGCTTTCAAGATCTTCTTTTTAAACACTGCTAGTTGATTTGATGGGAGTTCAATGAGACTACGGCATTCCAAATGAAACAATTCATGAAATTCATTTCGGAAAGCTTGCAAAAATGGATGAAACACCGTTATATTTTCAGTACAACTGACAGGAAATTCGAGACATAACAATTAATTGCTCTACATTTCCAATGCAGCATTCAAGGGCCCCCGGTGCAACCAGAGAAAGTATGGAGCCGTTAAAGTCGGGCAAAATAGGAATTTTGGTATCGGCTTTATGGAAATATTTTTGCTGAACTTTCATTGCAGAAAATCAACTAATTGTTTTCTGGGTGAAAGAGTTGGAACTGAAGCGGAATTAAGTATACATTATTTTAATGTGCATAACCTCCGCTATCACCTGCTGAAACGGATTTTCTGCAGAGGAAGTACAGCCGGCGTTGGATTCGTTTGCATGTAGCACTCGAACAGGACTAGAAATCATCAGTCTTTTCATAGGCGGCGGAAAGCTGCAGTAACTAGATTTTTATAGTAGGCGTGGAAATATTCTCCGAAAATGGGTTCGACTTGCTGAAGAAAAAATACTCAGAATGTCAATTGGCATCTGGTCTGAAAAAGAAGTTGTCGATAATCCCAACGTGGGGCATATGCCCATCCGGTATTAAAGGGCAATAAGCAGTAGTGAACTACTGCTGAAGCCATTTGGAATTAGTTGCACCAAACGAAGGTAAAACATTTTTGACTAATAAGCCAACTAGGCTGATCTTTTGCTGCGCAAGGTTGCTCCACTTTCCATCTCACTCACTTCAAGGAATTTTAAGCTGAGTCTTGTTGGCTAAGTTGGTTAGTTGGCGTCCCCCAAGTAACTCAGCATAAGTAAACTGTAGAAACCACAAAATTTTAAAACCTATCTTTAACGCAAGACCAACTGACCTAAATTTAGTTAAAGATGCGATGCGAGATTGTTTAAAGGTATCGGACTTACCTATATTTCTCAGACTATAAGAAGCAGAGTGAAATAAACAAACTCAAAGCTATAAGAAATTACCTAAAACGATAGAAACTTTTCTCGAGCTAAAATCTTAAGTCTTAACTTTGAACCCGTACATTTCACAAAGATTTTTCTTAACC
This sequence comes from Trissonchulus latispiculum, assembly GCA_030248195.1. Classification (NCBI taxonomy): domain Eukaryota; kingdom Metazoa; phylum Nematoda; class Enoplea; order Enoplida; family Ironidae; genus Trissonchulus; species Trissonchulus latispiculum. The sequence continues at coordinate 91,404 of JASAND010019363.1, read as the reverse complement.
AAACGCTATGACAAGGAACCACAGTTGAAGGGATAAACTGTAGAAAAACTACTGACTGTTTTGAGCTAACTTTCCTACCGCTTGTTTGTTGTATTTTACCAGTGGATACCGATTCATTCTGCACTTAGAAAGTCGTACTTCGCTCTCAGTTTGCTATCCGTAAATGGACAAAACCCGATGAAACGTTCAAAAAGTGCAGGTGTGGCAGTCATAGGTCGCCGCAGTCATAGCTAAATGAAATGCAGACGCTTCCGACAAAAGTTTTACCAGACTTCAGTAGTCCAGTTTGCCCAAAATGACGGAACATTTGCTAACGCTGACGGCTTATTTGAATATATATATATATATATATATATATATATTTGTTCATTTATTATAAAAATGTAATCGTTGATTAAACAGCATAGCATGTACATAGACTTCAACTATTTTCTTTCAGCTTGATCCTACAGTGCCGGCATCCTTTATGGGGTTCGTAGTTGGGGTGTTTCCCTTGGGTCGAGCGATCAGTGCTCCGATGTTCGGTTACTGGAGTAACAAATCGCGAAAAACAAAAATTCCAGTTCTCACAGGATACATGATTAATATTTGTGGCAATTTGTTCATGGCCTACGCGGAAGCCTTTCCGGTGCCCTTTCGACGATGGGTATTGTTGATAGCCAGGCTTATTGCTGGAATAGGAACAGGTGTAGTAGTTCACTGATATCTGGAAATGACAGAATCTCATTTCGTTGTGGAAAGTTAAAATTAATTTACACGATTGAATTACGTTTAGTATGCGCAATTATCTGACAGTGCTCTTCGGGCAATTTAAATAATTCTGATCTGTACGTTCTTCGTGGCGTCGTGTCATTACTAGAATTAGATGATTGGCCTTTTCTTGCCACGGCAGTTGTTAAATTTTGGGTCGCGACGTTTCGCCCATCTTTACCTGGGCGTCTTCAGGCTAGTAGCCCTTAAGAGGGCTGTTGGGATAAGAGGCGGTCGGGGATTTGATCCGGGACCGTACGCGCCAAACCTGTATAACATTACCACTATACTACCCAGGGGACTTTCCCTTTTCCCTTCCCCTTCTCCCAGTTTCAATTGCACTTAGTGTGTACACTGTTACAATGTACTTACTTACGTACTGTGTACTCTGTTATTACACTAAAGCCGATTTCACACGATGGGGATTTCTATGGGGATTCCCCTGGGGAATTCCCCGGGGTCACAACATTCGAAAGTTTTTCCAAAAATCCCCAGGGGATCCCCATGCGGCCTTTTCATGGGGACTCTGTTCACACGATGGGGACAATCCCCTGGGGATGCCTGCTATAGATAACGTGTCGCTCTTATAACACGTTATTACTCCTGTGCAATTTAGAACGAATTTGCTGTTTTTTAACAATTGGAACAATTATATTGTATATAAAATACAAATTCAAAAGATCATCATTGAAAATTGTTAACGAACAATTACGTCAATAAATAAGCACGCATATATACTAATTTAATCCAAAGCGTCGTCGTTTAAACCTTCCATGCAATTTATACTGTTTTAACAATAATTCTCCAACAAGATTATTGAAATATTTTGTTTTTACAAGTTTTCAATAACTCATAAAAGTGGGTGAAATTAATTAATACAGCATTCATTTTCTTTGTTAGGTAACATACACTATTCTCGTTTCAGTTAAATACACTTAAAACTACATTGGCAATGAAGTTAGCTGATTTTGCTGCTCTCTGATTGGTTGTTTCATGGGGATCCCCACAGAAAATTGCTCGGCGAGCAATCCGTCCCCATGGAGATTTTCATGGGGATCCCCACGAAAATCCCCACAGAAATCCCCATGGGGCATCCCCGTGGGGACAGATGGGGTCCCCATGGGGGTCCCCATGGGGATCCCCATGGGGAAATCCCCTGGGGAATCCCCACGAAAATCCCCATCGTGTGAAATCGGCTTAAGGCTGTTCATTAGACCTTCCTTTTGATGTTGCCGCCTGCGTTAGAGTCCAATTTCTGATAGCCAGATGTCACTTATATCAATGCTTGGTTGACTATAAGCCCGTATTCCCCGCTTTTTCATTTCTATCGTCTCATTTTAATTTCTCTCTTTCTCAGGTTTTGTTCCTTAGCTAGCACTTTAACTTCTCCCCAGTTTGGTCCGTGGTCATTTGACCAGCAATGTTCTGCTATTCCACTTTTGTATACTTCACCTTTCTCACATGCTTTCTTGTGTTCTTTCAGTCTTTGACTTAGAGGTCTGCTTGTTTGGCCAATGTAGACTTTGTCACAGTCACTGCAAGGCACCTCGTACACACAATTTCTGACCTCGAATCCGTTTGGTCCCTGCTTGGACAATCGGGATCTCAATGTGTCGCGACTGCTGAACACTAGTTTTACACCATAAGAGCTGCATATTCTCTTCAGTTTGTCGGTGTCTCTACCTGCGTAAGGGACAACCGTTAGTTTCTCTGCTTTCTCCTCTGGCCTTGGCCTGGCTCTTCGAGTAGACATTGCATCCCTTATTACTTTAGCAGGATAGCCGTTTTGTTGGAATGCTTTCCTTAGGGTGCTCTCTTCTTTTCTTCTCAACTGTGGTTCTTGGCATACAGCTGTAGCTCTACTGTGGAGACATCTTATTATTCCCCTTTTCACACACTTCGGATGGTTTGATTCGTAGTGTAGATATCTGTTTGTGTGTGTCTTTTTCCTATACACTGATGTCTGGATACCTCCATTAGTCTTTGTTATTTCGACATCCATGAATGCCAACTTGTTGTTATCCTCTAATTCAGTTGTTAGCTTGATTGCTGGATCTTGCCTGTTGAGATGATCTTTGAAATTGCCCAGTTCTTTCAGACCATGTTTCCACACACAGGCCAAACGTCGCGACCCAAAATTTAATAGCTGCCGTGGCAAGAAAAGGCCAATCATCTAATTCTAGTAATGACACGACGCCACGAAGAACGTACAGATCAGAATTGCGAAATCGGTATGGCCCCGATATAACCACCACATTCAGGAAGCTAGATCAGCCCAACCTTAAGCTAGCTGCCGAAAGAAACCACCTCACCTTTCTGTGCCGCTGTCGAGATTTCAACATCATACCTCCTGGCCTCAAGGTTAGAATCCCATTCAATAGCCGGAGAATAGAGCAAATAGCCTATAGAGCTAGCATGGCTCTTCTGAGGGAGAGAATAGGATATCATCGAGCTCAGAAAAGCCGGCTAGAAGATAACATCGTCAAGATGTTCCGAGAACTGGCAAGCCAGGTCACACCCGAAGACCGTCTGAGAATAAGAAAGGCTTGTCAGAGTAGCCACGAAAAGGCATTCAAGCGAATAAAGGAAAGACAAGTCAAGAAATTCGAAAAGTTGAGTCCCCGCCACTCTCAACGGCCTACAGTCAGTGACAGCACCGTCATCAACAGAAGCGATAGGTCACTCATTCCAGACGAAATTGAGGTCCTCAAGAAAGGACTCAAAAAAGTGCCCAAAACTGAAATAATAGCTGGCATAGAATCCGTTGCGAAGGAATTATCTAGGTCTCATGGCGAAGAGCTACGGTGGAAGGTTAAGGAAGCCCTCAGAAAAATGAAGGAACCGAAGCCTAACATCACAGCGCAGCAAAGAAAGGCTCTGAAATCCTTAGCAACAGACAACAGCATCATAGTTCTGCCGGCAGATAAAGGAAATGCCACAGTGGTACTCAACAAAACCGTGTACACCGAAAAAATGGCACACATCATAGCTGACGGATCCAAATTCGAACAACTAGCTAAGGATCCAACTCAGAGTTGGAAGTGGGTAGCGGGTACCCACGGGTACCCGCGGGTACCCGCGGGTACCCGCGGGTAATAGAAAATTTGCTACCCGCAGGCTACCCGCGCGGGTAGTTGCGGGTATCTCTTGTTGATATATTCACTAAAATTCTAACACATTGCCGTAAAGTGTTCAGAAAAACAGAATTAATGTTGGAGATTTCAAAAAATTCGCTAATTTTGGCTGGGTGCCCTTCTCCACGACTACTATTTTCAGCGCATATGGGCCCTTGATTAAACTTGTTCTGTTTGGTTATATCCAGAAACGTAATCATAAGCTATGTTGTGATCCTACAGCATGTATACATATGGTGTACATTGATCGAGATCTCTACTTGCATTTCTTGCTTTCAGTAAGCAAATAAACTTAATTTTTCAGCACACAGTTTGCTTTACGTGCCGTATGCTTTTTTGTTATGCTACACGCAAAACTTAAATTCCTTAAATTTTATTGTAAGCATGCGTTCCTTTAGTAGGATGGTATAGAAGGTTACTCTGCAACCTTTCAAAAAATTTTTCGAAACTGGGAATGCTTGCTCAAAAAATTTTCAAACAAATATTATTCTAGAAAAGTTCTGATGACTAGATGGCTATCCGTGGGTTGAGACAGAAACAAAACTTTTAGTCGGACAACTTATAATTTTTCAAAATCACACAAATAAGTGTGAAAGGCTTCAGGCTTAACTGTATACGGAAGGTCATAACTTCTAAAAAATCCAAGATAGCATATTTTAACTGACATTGAGAACAAACTGAATATTAATTGCTATTGCTTGTCGGAAAATTATCACTATTCAAATTATAAAATTCAAAATTCAAAATTCAAAAATTATCAAAATTATTACCATTCAATAGTGCTGGATGTTTGCCGGTCCGGTTTGCCAACACTCAAGTAACGAGTTGGCCGTCGGCCGTCATTCGAAAATTTGCCCAACAATTGGCTCCAGCTCTATCCATTTAAAATCAAGAAGAACAGCAAAATTTTAGCAATGTTTCGGGGTTTGCAGAAAAAATTCCCATTTGGGCTTGAAAACTGCACGTTGGCCGCCCGTTGGCCGTTGGCTGTTGGCCGGCCACTGGCCGTTGGCCGACCAACGACCAAGGTCCGGCCAAGCCAAGTGACTTGGCCGACGAAAAAACCGGCCAACACCAGGCTAAATGCGTTTTCGAAGCAGTGTACATAATTTTCAGCAAATTACAGACTTTGATCATTTTTCAAAACCTTGAGATTTAAGTAGACTAGTCCTTACTATTTTAGCCTTGTAACATGGGTCTTTTTCGAGACTACATGAGCGCAACATTAATTTCTTGTAGAGATGCACCGGGCCGGGTCCGAGACCGGAGCCTGAAACTGTGGGTCTATTTAAGAGAATTTTCTTAAAAATTAAGATTTTGCTATAATTTCAAGTATATATCGACACAATTACTAGTGTTTTTCATTCAAATCGATGACTAATATAATAACATAACTAATAACTAATATAGTATCTACCAATTGAAACTTAATTTTGACTTTAGAATTCCAAACTTTGCTTTAAACTTTTTTAAAATTCCAAAAGAAAAATTGCCAAAAAAGTACAAAATTTTGGTCCCGGTCGTTATCGGGCTGAACCACCGAGACTAACATTGGGACCCAAGTCCAGGTGCATCTCTAATTAAACGTATCAGTTAGCTTAAATTTTTAAACATTTCGAAAACATTTTGGTACTTTTTCGGCAACCTACGGCAAGTTGGATTAATTTCCATATTTCAGCAACCCATCTCACTACACTATTAGGTAAAGTAGTTTGGAAGATCAAAGTTTATTTTTAATTATTGACATTTTTTAATAAATTTAACAACATAGAATCGTATACAGCTCGAAAAATTTTGCGGGTATCTTGCGGGTATCAGTTGGCTGCGGGCCGCGGGCCGCGGGGCGGGGCGGGGCGGGTACCAGCGTGCGGGTAACGGGGCGGGGCGGGCCGCGAAAAGAGTACCCGCTTCCAACTCTGATCCAACTCCAACTATAGAAAGACAACTACGATCAATGGTCCGAAGCAGTGATCTAAATCTGAGATTAGCGCCTCTGCACACGAAGCCACCGCATGTATATGGGTTACCGAAGATCCACAAACCGGAAGTACCCATGCGCCCTATAGTCAGCTGTATTGGTTCAGCAACCCACCCACTGGCGTTCCTGGTCAAAATCATCAACCCACTCCAGGATAACATCGCCTCGAAGGTTCATAACTCTACAGACTTGATTCAGAAACTTAAGGATGCGAACCCGTCAGGGAACTATCATCTGGCAAGCTTCGATGTAGAGAACCTGTTCACAAGCGTGCCACCAGCACCAGCCCTGGACATATTGAAGCTAAAACTGGAGAACGGCATCAGTCTCCCAGAAAGAACAGATCTCAGCATAGACACTATAATGGAATTGACCACCTTCTGCGTGAAATCCACCTACCTCACCTTCAATAATGAGTGGCTTAAACAGACAAGTGGACTTGCCATGGGTCCCCGTTATCGCCTGTATTGTGTAACCTCTACATGGAGAATTTCGAAACATTAGCCATAGCCTCAGCAGCTAAGAAACCTAGCCTGTGGTTGCGCTATGTAGACGATATCCTCTGTGTGTGGAAACATGGTCTGAAAGAACTGGGCAATTTCAAAGATCATCTCAACAGGCAAGATCCAGCAATCAAGCTAACAACTGAATTAGAGGATAACAACAAGTTGGCATTCATGGATGTCGAAATAACAAAGACTAATGGAGGTATCCAGACATCAGTGTATAGGAAAAAGACACACACAAACAGATATCTACACTACGAATCAAACCATCCGAAGTGTGTGAAAAGGGGAATAATAAGATGCCTCCACAGTGGAGCTACAGCTGTATGCCAAGAACCACAGTTGAGAAGAAAAGAAGAGAGCACCCTAAGGAAAGCATTCCAACAAAACGGCTATCCTGCTAAAGTAATAAGGGATGCAATGTCTACTCGAAGAGCCAGGCCAAGGCCAGAGGAGAAAGCAGAGAAACTAACGGTTGTCCCTTACGCAGGTAGAGACACCGACAAACTGAAGAGAATATGCAGCTCTTATGGTGTAAAACTAGTGTTCAGCAGTCGCGACACATTGAGATCCCGATTGTCCAAGCAGGGACCAAACGGATTCGAGGTCAGAAATTGTGTGTACGAGGTGCCTTGCAGTGACTGTGACAAAGTCTACATTGGCCAAACAAGCAGACCTCTAAGTCAAAGACTGAAAGAACACAAGAAAGCATGTGAGAAAGGTGAAGTATACAAAAGTGGAATAGCAGAACATTGCTGGTCAAATGACCACGGACCAAACTGGGGAGAAGTTAAAGTGCTAGCTAAGGAACAAAACCTGAGAAAGAGAGAAATTAAAATGAGACGATAGAAATGAAAAAGCGGGGAATACGGGCTTATAGTCAACCAAGCATTGATATAAGTGACATCTGGCTATCAGAAATTGGACTCTAACGCAGGCGGCAACATCAAAAGGAAGGTCTAATGCACAGCCTTAGTGTAATAACAGAGTACACAGTACAAGTACATTGTAACAGTGTACACACTAAGTGCAATTGAAACTGGGAGAATACAATAAGTATAAGTTCCAAGCAAGTAAAATTGTCCCCTGGGTAGTATAGTGGTAATGTTACACAGGAGTGGCGCGTACGGTCCCGGATCAAATCCCCGACCGCCTCTTATCCCAACAGCCCTCTTAAGGGCTACTAGCCTGAAGACGCCCATAGGTAAAGATGGGCGAAACGTCGCGACCCAAAATTTAACAGCTGCCGTGGCAAGAAAAGGCCAATCATCTAATTCTAGTAATGGCAATTTAAATAGTTTGTACACTGTTCGTTAATAGCAAACTAACTGCATAAATATATACCCGATTTTCATATTCTCGTAACATAAATATAGATACATTCTCCTCTTAGAGACGACGAACTATAGAAAACTTGAAAACTTGCATGTTGTATACCTGCAATTGATATTGAGTTTACGTGATATAGTTTTGCATTATTCTGGACAAAGCATTTGCATTTGTTTCTATATTTTTGTTTTTAGGGAATATTGGAGTGCTTCTAGCTTACTCTGCCCAAAACAGTACCTTAAAAGAAAGAAATAAAGTGATGTCCTTTCAATCTGCGGCAACCGCCTTGACTTACACGATTGGCCCAGGTACAGTAATTAGAAGTTATTTAGAAGTTTTACTTAAAGTATATGTTCTTAGAAACCTTTAGCAAGCATGTTTCAATTTGGGGATCAGTTGTTCGTATATAAGTTGCATTCCTTAGCAGAAATCCCGGTTTGATTTCCAAAGTTATATTATGAACAACTAAGCAAAATTGGTTTCCACTCGACTTGTGATTCGTGTTGCTTTCTTGTTTGTTGTCACTAGAATATTTTGACAGATAATGACTGGCCGACATTTTCCACAGGCAACACGATCCCTGTTTGTCGTGAGCTCCCGCGCCATGATGTGTTTCATGTACACGTTCGAAATTTGAAATGAAATTCCAAAATTTGCATCTTCATGGAAAGTGAAAAGAATCAAAAAGGGAACTTATTCTAGTGTAAAATCGCATATTTGTAATTCCAGAAAACATGGTTATTAAACCTTGGCATACTATAATGCACTACGACGATGTCCGTCACTGGCCTATAGATACGTTGTCTTGCGCAAGTCCTTGACCTTAAGATAAATCTTTCAGGATGGAGAATGTTGTGAACATGTTTAGCGTTTCTTCTTAGAAAAAGCTTGCATAATCAAGGCATGAATCAATGACGTCCCTTATGAATGAACTGGTCCCACTAAAACCTTCGTCGTTCGATTATTGTAAATTATATTTGAGCTATTCATGTCGGGTTTTCAAGTATTGTTCCTTAATTTCCTGCTAATTGGTTGTCGTTACGTTTCAGGTATTCAAGCAGCATTTGTCCCATTGGGTTCCAAAGGCTACTCTGCTAGATACTTTTATTTCAACATGTATACAGCCCCAGCATATTTAGGCATTTGTTTATCTTTGATGTCACTTGCCTTTACATTGTGCTTTTGGACGGACTACAACGTTTCTGTTAACGAAAAGAACGATGGTGTGTGATACGCAGTCAGCTACCAAATAATTTACCTCCTTACATTTAACCTTTTTAAAACCAAACTATTTCGCCCCAAGTGTATTAGTATCAGTATGAAATAAAAGTTCAAATAGTGAAAAAATCGTTAAGCATAGTAGGCTATATTAAACATTAAAGTAAAATGCAGAAACTATAGTTACAAACTTTAAGCAGATTGTTTCGATATAAGTTATCCCTCTTATTCTAAACGGTATGCTTAATTAAAGCAACAACGTGCTTTCCTCTTATTTTGATTTAAATGGCTGAATGTGAATGTTCATTTTGTACCTTCTTAGATTTCTCGTATTTTAGGTATGATGGACAAAACTCAGCCGAAATATGATAAGATCGCAGCACTTACCTGCATCATTGTTCGCTGCGTCCTAGTTTTCTCCTTTGTTTCCGACGAAACGTAAGCGTTTTGCGAGCTCTATTTAACTAGCTCTGCTCTCCCTTAACTTCTAGCAACCTTTGAAAGGCTTCTCTTCTCTAGTTTTTCAGAATTTTTGTTTTTGGTTCTACACTGAAATTGAGGTATCAGATTATGACAGAAATGCTCATTGGCATATGCTTGGCCCTACTACCCTCACCGCTATTGGCGTAACCACATTTCAATTTTCCACGGTGTTTAAGTTCTGACAGAAACATTTTAAGTTGAATTCGACTTTTGTTAGAAGCTACCAAGTAGTGAAGGATAGTAAATATGAAAAAATATGGGCACAGAATAGTTTATTTGACAGTACGAGTCACTAGAAAATTAGCTGTACTGGGTAAGCTCTAGCGCACCAAAGATAGAATATTGGAACCTTTTTGAGGTAACAGCCTACGAATAAAGCATTCATCGCTGGCATCATTTTGTCAGCTCCCTGGCCATAGCTTGAAGAATATATAAAAAATAGCTAAGCAAATAAAAAGCTCCTACAGCTGTTCAATGGCTCTGAAATTTTACAATCTTGGAGTATTAGATTCAGACGAGTCCAACTCACCAACCCCAGCTGTAATTTATTGAAAGGCTCAATATCGTAAAATGCTTACTCCAGGTCGGAGACATATTCAGCCACATGAATTAAGTGAGTTGGTTTAGCAATGACCGTTTAGCAAAAATCCCCTGATTTGTCCAACTTGCGGCTTCTAACTTATTAGGAAAGTTCCTGATCAAGCTTAAACAGTCACCTCTCTCTCTAAGTGCTTCCGGCAAAAACGGCAATGTAAAGTTGGCCGTTGCAAACGTTCACTCATAAGAAGATTAGCTCAGGAAAAGTTTAAATTGGTTTCTTAGAATTGTAAGTTTTAAAATGGATTTTCTAGCTGTAGAAACAACATTTTGGGTTCTTTTGGCAGCCGTGTATATGCATCAGCTAATTGCGCTAAACGTTTCTGCTCACTATCGAGTAAGCACTAATTAATTAATAGTCGGCTCCAACAGGAATTTCGTTTTGGTACTGCTACAACATGAAATAGTCGTAGCTACAGATTTCTAGCATTGGCTCACCGTTTACAATAGCCATGTTTAACTGGACTCAAGAAGAAGCGGTTTTGTATAATGGAATTATTCTTACCGCTGTTGGAATCTTGGATGTTGTGGGAAATTTGGTTGTCGGAAATGTCCTCCTTAACCAGTAAGTGGAACCGAACCGAAGCGTAACAGTCACCGTTGTAATGGAAGGTAACTGTGTGACGGCTTTGAATGTAATTTTGGGGGTTTACGCATATGTTTGAAATTTTAAGAGTCTATCAAACTCGGTCGCAGGGTTTACTCGTTTCTACACTTACATTTGTTACATGCAGCACAGTGCACATATCAAGTTCACATTATTATTTTAATTTTTAGATACTTTAATATATAATGGAATGCTGTGTTTGCGGTGTCATGGTACAAAACTTCCCCCGTGCAATTCTTCCCCCAGAAGTTTTGCGCCGGTGCAGTTCTTCCCCCCGGAAGTTTTCCCTCTTTTTGTAAACTCAGTATTATGCTGAGTTTACAACTTTAGCTTTAAATAAGCTAACGAAAAAATTTCGGATGAGTGTTCAGCATCCCTGAAGCACCTAGAATTAACATTCTAACATAATCGATAACTAACCAGCTTTTTGTTGACGTTGCGCGTCCTGATTAAATTTGAAATCTCTAAATTTTAATTTTTTCATTTTTAATGCCGTGAAAACTTCTTCAGACCAGCAACGACCTGACTTGATAAAACAGACACGTCTATGAATGTTATGAATCCAAGACTACCTTATCCCCCCAAAGGAGTAGAGAGTGATAACATTCATAACATTCAATTGATCCAAACTAGGTTTCGATCATCGTATAAATTCCAAAAGCAAGATCCCGGTTATTTCGATTTGCTGTATTTGTTGAAATTGAGGAATCCTATTCAATGATTCAACGCAGTTTGACATAAGCTTTATTACTATTTAGTTTTATGAATTAAAAACGATAAACCATAAAAACGACAGGTTTTAGGACGAATGACGTCGATTCAACTATTACTTCACCTATTAAGCAAATAACTGGCGAAAAATAAAACGTAGAATTGTTTGAGTCACTCATAAGTAGCACCCAAAACATTTGGACCAAGTGTGTTGCTAACTTCACGTTCTCTCTGGACGCTGGTGTAAAACTTCCGGGGGAAGATTTGCACGGGAGAAAATTTCGATTGACAAGATATATATTATATGCAATTCTTAACAGAACACACAGAACTTAACCACCTGCAGAACTCCAGTCGATCACTAGTAGACCTATCCCTCGTAATTTAACTATCAGTCTTACAAGTCTTAAGATATCATATGAATTCAAATTTTAAAAATCTGTTGTTGAAATGTCGTAATTGAAGATACCGTAATATAATATTTGCGATACGGGCGAAATTGGAGACGATGATAACATAGATTTACCTGTTTAGTTTTGCTGAACGCATAATCATGATGAGCGGAGTCATATCAATTTTTCTGTTTTACTTTATATCCTTTTCTTGGCCAGGCTTGCCCAAAATCATCTCATATCGTAAGTGCAACTGAATCTGTTCACTTGTTTTAAAGCAATTTGTCAAAGCATTTTGCTGATTTATTTAATTCAATTTAACAAATTTAATTTCACCGGTGATGCAGCGAACTTTCTTGACCGTTTTGCACAATTTATATGGTCTGATGGAGGCATCGAGTCTTAGACATTCGGATGGATTCAATAAATGTGGATGTCACGCCACTGGAAGCTTTTTTCGAGCAAAGTGGAATTTTGATAATATTTGTTGAAGATAAAAAAGTACACACTCTTATTATACTTACTATGAATGAACATTAGTGCTACAGATTTAAGAGTTAAATGACTGAATAATTTCTTAATTCTGGTAAAACGGCGTAATATTCCGGAAGTCTAATATTTGTCCAGGGCTTCGCGAGATATATGCAGCTGTCAGAATTTTATATTTGAAATTAGATTGTCGTTGTTGTTTTAAGATCCAAAAGATAAAGTAAGTTTTGCCAATACCTCAGCTGAAGATTACAGCACACAAGAAATGCCAAATAATACGATCACTGGCTGCAGATATATTTGGTGTTCGTCTACAACTAGAATTTACCTGGCTCAGTATTTGGTTGCTTACTGTTTTCTGGTTCTGGCATTTCCTCTTGGATTTACTCCTGCTACAACGTTGTTTTCCAAAGTTCTAGGACCAATACGACAGGTTCGTTCTTTATGATGTTGTAAGCTGTGAGTGCTCTCAGTGCATATTATGCAAACAGCATACTCTTGCTTAAATAAGGCTCTTCGTCGAAGAGGGTCTGCTTATTCCAGCAAAATAAGTCTTGGTTTTTCTCGAAAATCAGCCAAACAATTTCTGATTTATGTGGCTTTAGGCTCATTCCGAATTTGAATCTAGCAGATGTGAGCTTTTATAGAGTTAATGTGGTTAAATTCAAACTTTCACTTTGGACTGTTTCACTGGGATCCTGGCATCAGGGCTTTGTTTATACTTTCTTCGTAATGAAGGGTTTGACCTAATACTAGATGTTTGGTTTTTAAATTTACGGGTGTCGTCATATTCTTGGACGTAATTTACAAAATATTTATAAGAAATCTTGTTCGCAAAACGATAAATTTTATCAGCTTGTAGTCTCAGAAGCCCTCTTAAAAACGGGGCCAAGGTCAATTCATATCAGCACTCTCAAAGCAATTGGCAAGGCTCATTGTTTGGATGTTTAGATTCTTTTTAGTTAGATCTGTTCAGTGATTGAATGTGGAAAGGTGATGCTACTTTAATAAAGTGGCTTAACTTGTGATGCGCTGCGGCCCATTTCTCAGATTCTGGAAGGCAGCATTAACCTTCACAACTTAAGTTTAGCTGGAGTTGGTCTAACGGCTGTAATGATGTAACTGTCTTATATTTAATGTGTTGTTAATGGATCCATGAACTGTGAATTCAACTATAGTGCTCACTTATTTTTCAGGGGACTATGCAAGGAATTATGGTTTCAAGTGGAGGCATTGCAGCTACATTAGGACCAATATTGGTCAGGTGCGACTACTATGAGTATATACTTGTTCACGCTTGTCTTTCCTACAGTATTTGCGTGCTTAGAAATACACGGATGCAGGCAGTTGAGTTGCAATCGCCCTGCATGTGCATGTATATGGTTAAATTGATTATCCGAATAAAGCATGACTGGGGCCTATTTCATAAAACTACATTAGTTACATTACTTTTCCTACGTTATAATGTAGCTACATTACATTTGCTACATTTTTGGGTTTCATAAAACAAACGTACCTTTTACAATGTAATGTAGCTACATTACATTTGGGAAATCCCATTTGACCTCATTTCATCACGTTTTACATTTGTGTTGCTACAATGTAACTACATTGTAGCTACAATGTAATTACATGTTATCTCTTCGCTGTTATTGGGCTGTTGTTACGAGATAATCTATTTATGAGGAGAGCAGCAACGCTAGAGATGAAATATGATAAGTTAGGATCGGCAGCAAAAGTCCGCTGAACAAGTTGAGCCAGCTTTTCCGGCGGCAAGGGAAGTTTCTTAGACACTGGTCGAGCAACTAACCGTTTGACACCGCTAATACACCTCTGGAAATGTGGATCATTGGCCAATCGGCTATTTCCAGTAAAAGAATCGGCCCAATTTAAAGCCGAAGAGACAACTCCCACGGAATGAGCCGATGACAAAGATGTTTTCTTGGAACAAAGAAACAGCGCTGCTTTCAGGGATACTAGCGGAAAGACGGGAACGTCCGGGGGAAAACGCTGATGACAATGCAAGAATTGCGAGAGATAACCCAAACAGGAACATAATGAAGTGGGAGCGATAGAGCGAAGAAGAGTTTCAGCGAAATCCGCTATCTCAGAACCGGAGACGTTCAGGTGAACAAGCTGCAAATACCAAGGAGAGCATTGGAGCAAGACTAAAAATAAAAATAAAAATAAAAAATAAGGGTAGGGAAGTGAGGGCAAACGATACCTGCTAGAAAGGACAGTAGAAAACGAGACTGTGCGGCCCCCGCACTAGTGCAGACAGGAAAACCGAAGGCTGTACGATACTCGCAGTGTGGCCCCCAAACTAGGCAAGAAGTGCAACTTGTCGGTAAGGAAAATCAAGCGTAATTAATTATCCCTATGACAGGTTCCAGTATAAGAAAGCTTAATTTGCATAAAACCTAATTTGCATATTTCATCTGAACGGTTCTACTCTCCGCATAAATCCGAGTAACTACATTGTAGTTGCATTGTAATTACATTGGAACTACATTTTATTGTTCACAACGGCTACATTACGTGGACTTAATGGATTATTTACAACAGCTGCATATTTTGAATTAAATAATATAGGTATTCGTTAGCTTACCTTAATTAGCTTACGTAGATAAAATTAATATGTAAAAATAAAAGCATCTAATTTTTGAAAATTTTACTAATTTTTTAGAGAGATTGAGACAGTTAAGATTTTCTACTAAAGTGTCATTTTGATAAAGTAAAATTTTCTATTGCCTTCTTCACAATCTTTAGATTCCTTCATAGGTTAAGGAGGCCTTTTACAAAAGATTTTAAAGGGAAAAGCCCACTTTATCGTGATCTTGACCACAGTCAAAAATGTAGTTACATTTCGACTGAAAATGTAATGTAAAATACCTAAAATACTTTTATGGAACTAAGATAATGTAACGTAGTTACATTTCCAGCCTATTCAAAACACTGTGGGAACTACTACATTATAATGCAACTTACATTGTAATGTATAAAATACAATGTAACTACATTACATTGTAAGAATGTATATGAAACCGAATTTCAACTACATTGTTACATTGTAGTTACAATGTAACAAATATAATGTATATGAAGTAGGCCCCAGGAGGCCAGCCAAACCCATAGTGGCCATGAAACAAACTGCTCAATTCAACAGTGTGTATAACAGGTAACACCCGCAAGCCTATCGCAAACCTAACCTATCCTATTGCCTGCCAAGCCAACAGCAGTATCGTTGTAAATGAAATAGGACTCCCTTTCCATCAATTTCTTAAATTCCCATTCTTTTTCTTTCGAATGTCACGGAAACAAACAATTTAGCGATATTGCGGTGAACATTTTTCAAAAATATAGCGATGGCAAATTTTAATTTGATTGTTCATGTTTACAGCGATTGTGAGCGTTCGGGGCTACAGGAAAATAGGGTAGTTCCTGGGCCGTATAGGGGGTTCCGGACCCTGTGCCGGGCCGGCTCGGTTTAATCCCGGGCCCCGAAATGTATTGTTGGGCCCGGCCCGGCTTTGGCTAAAAGCCCGGACCACAGTTGCTTAATTGTCAGTGCTGGTTATTCCCAAAAGGTAGTGTGAGCCCTCCGTGCCCTACAATGCAACGTAATTATGGCTGAGGTGAAAATCGTCGGACCTTTCGGTCCAGTTTTTTTGCGTCCAGAAGCTGGTCTGGACGCAGTTTCTTATCTGGACGCAATGAAATTTTAACGGGACGCAAGCTAGACGCAACATTATTTCGATTCACTTTTGTAAGAGTGGAAATTTTAAATGTTTCCAGTACCAATTTTTCCGCTTTTTCCAAAAACTTTCCCGGTTTCAATGGGACGCGGACGCGGTTTGGGGGGCGGACCCCAAACGCCCTGGTGTTTTCCACTATGACATCGAATGCTAATGTGCTTTGTCATGTGTCAGTACCTGTTGAGTTGTTATATATCCTCCTGTATCCAAATATAACAGGTCAATCAGAATAAAATAAATTAAATTAAATTATTAAAATTTGTAGCCGTAGTTCATCCAAAATTTTGGGATCATTTAATATTTCTCGGAACAGTTCTTTTAAAAACATATTCCCAAGAATACACAAGCGACAATGTCAATAAATGCAAAGTACATTTGTTCTAAATTTTTCAACTGCAAAAAGCTTGTCACGAAACATTTTGCGTCTTGCGATGAATTTAGCCATAATCTATCGTAATCCTCTTTAATGGTATTTGCTTAAAAAGGCTTTGCTGCTTTTCCCTTAAAAAATGATACACGCTTCTTGTTTATTGATATGATTTCATTCAAAATTTAAAAATTTAGAGATGCAGTTTATACAATTGCATTAGCAAGGGTTGTAAACTCAGAAATTTGTTTTGTCTCGATTTTTAAGATTTTTCAGCTTCTGGGGGGTTAATCCGAAATTAACAAAATTTGTAACCAAATTTGCAGAATATCCGGTTTTTTGGTTCATTTTCGTTTTTGGTTCAAAGCATCCTGACGAAGTTCATCTAAAAACGTATTTCGCAAAGCATACAGAAATAGCAATTTGAAATAATGCAAAACTACCATTTTTCTGAAATTTTCATCTGCAAAAAGCTGTCTACGAAAAATTTACAATAAATTTAACTTCAATTAATCGTAACCAAAGTTAATGTTTCACAGTTTTTGCCTTAGAATCATACTGCACTACGCATCGCATACGCGCTTTTTTTATTGATACTGACTTTATGCATTAAGGTCGGTTTACTGGAATTGCATTAAGGTCGGTTTACACGACACAACTTTCTAGCAACTATTTAGAGCAACTTTGAAGAAACTTTAGTCGCTGAGAAATTGCTTGCAATTTCTCGGTTATACGAGGCAACTTGCAGGCAACAGTTTATCTAGCAACTTTCTCTTAGCAGCCAATGACAATTCTGCGCGCCTAAAATTCAGAATACGTAGCCTTGCTTGATTGGCTTGAGCTGCTTGAGAAAGTAGCTTGTGGACAAAGTGAAAATTTCAAGTTGCTTGCTGGTTGCTTGCGATTTTGTGAGTGTTCACACTAGGCAACTTTCAAGCAACTTTCAGTTGCTACAAAGTTGCCTCTAAGTTGCATCAGAGTTGCCTCGTGTAAGCCGACCTTAAGTGTTAGGTGCAACTGATGACATATTAATCTTTTTAAACATTTTCATTACGGCTTTATCCGTAATTGCAAAAAATCTCCAACTTCTGTAGGGGCGCCGCCCCCCAGACCCCCGCTGCTCATTTGCCACAATGTTTTCGGGATTCAGCAGTAATATCAACTTTCGAAACAATTTATATTTAAATATATACTCAGATATTTGTAATCGTGCATTACTCTTAGCAGCATCAACGTTTCAAGTACTCTTTCATACGATTAAATTATGTTTCACTAAAGAAATTATCGAAAGTTTTATAAATAAAACAATGTATGCACAAAAAACACGCTAAAACAATAATTTTACCTGGACGCAAAATTTCTTAAGGGACGCAAATTTAGCGGGACGCAAGGTTGACGCTGATCTGAAAACCAAAAAACCCTGCTTTCGCTCCCCAATCCAATGCCTTAACCATTCGGCATAACCATCAGTTGTCAGACATGGTGTCGAAGATAGCTGCCGTTGTCAGAAGATTGTCAACAAAGTGTTGCCCCAAAATTCGTGTGGCTAAGTTAAGTTATGTTACCCTCTAATATAGTTTTTCGGTACGACTACAATGAATTATTGCGTTTAATTACAGTCGAAGAGAACATTTATGCTAGTCAACCTATGTAAATAATGCAAATAAAAATTAATCTTCTGTTTTTCAGTTACACTTTCGAACATTTTGGACCTAGAGTCGCATTCGGTGGAATAATGGCTCTTCTTGTGGCCACATTAGCACATGTTCTTTGCACTTACCGACGTTTACTACCCTATAGAGATGAAACACTAGTGAAAAATCCTGGACAGGTAGAATTTAAGAAGTAATTTTAGCTTGAATGGCATCAGTATAGAAGGAAATATAACATTGATTGCTGCTGCAGTAAATATCCATTTATGCTGCTTTTGCAAACATTTATTTTGTCATTACTATAATTAGACGATTGGCTTTGTCTTGCCACGGGAGCTGTTAAATTTTGGGTCGCGACGTTTCGCCCATCTTTACCTATGGGCGTCTTCAGGCTGGTTGCCATTAAGAGGGCTGTTGGGATAGGAGGCGGTCGGGGATTTGATCCAGGACCGTACGCGCCAAACCTGTATAACATTACCACTATACTATCCAGGGGACTTTTCCTTTTCCGGGCATTTTCTCCTATTCTTAAACTTTATTGGTGTAGTCTACGGTAAGTGTTTCCCTATTCTACCAAGTTGGTTGCTCGTCGAGGCCATTTTCCGCCCTTGTGAAAGAATCCGCTTTAAAACACGTGCATATCTCTTCTCTACTTGGTTTCTATCAACAGTTACAGCCGGTTGCACATAACTTAAAATTTTGCATAGTGATTTTTCCTGCTGCGCCTCGGCGCAGCAGGTCTACTATAATCGGTTTTAAAAGGCATTAAACACACATGCTGTGATATTCATAGGCTCTCCTATAAAACACACATGCTACACCTGTAATTCGATGAACGCGACCTTATGCAAATTAGGTCTGTGCAGAAAAAGAAAAAAGCATTAATGTTAGCATGTGTAATTGCATGAGAATTAGAAACTGGATCAAATTAAAAGTAGCTTTCGGCACTACGAAAATGCATAGAAGAACTTGAAAGAAGTACTTTCAACAAATGAGTCAAATGCTATAAACGCTCGACAAAAGCATTTTATAGCAAATAACGGCTGGCATGTTACATTGGCAAGTTGATTGCTGGCTGATTAGTGTGCCGTAAGCAGGCCGTCCAGTAAAGGAATCACTGTTTGCTGAAGGCAGTGACAATCCTTAAGGAAACAGTACAGCTTTTCAAACAAAATACTCGCGACGCTTCCCTAATCTGTACAACTTTGCTCGCAGCAGGTCTATAGTGCTAACAAGGAACGATTCCTTTGCGGATTCTGCAAAAGCCTAGATCAGTTTTGCACACAACTATTGCTTGTTTCATAAATGTGTAGAGATATCGTGTATTATAATAAATAGAAAACTGACGAAAGATTGCTAAGTCCGCGAGTATGTGTATGTCCAATTTCAACTCAACCGCCTAACCTGACCAACTACGAACGAAATTAGCGAATACTAAATAGTGACGCAGTATTTATTCGTGAGAAAATTACAAAAGGAAACAAATGCTCAAAAACTTTGAATAGAAATTCAACAGACACAAGTATATTGAAAAAATGTAACAAACAGAGTCAACAAATCATTAGGCATAAATTATCGTTATCCTAAAATTAAATTAAATAAATTAAAGTTGTCCTAAATTATAACTTCGTAGGGCATGAAAACGCACAGTAAATAGGAAAACGACTACCCCGACCACTAGAAACCCTAAGGAACGGTGCGTCGGGTAATTTTTATTTTTTACTTCGAATGTATTTTACAGGAAATATAGATTCGAAAGCATTTGAACACTTATAAAGACTCAACATTTTAGGAAACTGATAAAGTGTCGCTGCCTTGTTGGTTTTTTGTAGTAGTAGTAGTAGTAGTAGTAGTAGTAGTAGTAGTATGTAATTTAATGCCTGTCAACAGAATACTAAGATAACATTAATACATACGATTAATTCACGTAAACATGTAAGCATGTAAAAGAAAAGACACGGTTACATGTCTCCACCAATACAAGAGACAATTAATACGATTGACCGACGAAGGTCGAGTTGGGCCGATTGTCCACTACTGTTAGCCGACCACCTGATTCGACAGAGAATTCTCTTAATTCAATATTTCTTTTCAAATTGTATAAGGATGGACTCAAAACAATTTCCGAAGTCAAGCAGTTCTAAAATTTAACAACTCTCTAATTAAAAAAATTTCTTATGTCTAATCGAGTATACGTAGCTTGCAATTTAAGGTTTATTTACACATTTGTGGAAATTTGGAACTGTTTTTATTTATCCGTTAATTAAAGACACCGTGTATTCGTCTGCTGTGCTTGCGAGCCGAAGACGAGCTCGAAGCAGCACAAATAACGTGCACACAGGACTTGCGATTTCGAGCTTCACGCACTATCCTTGATCAAGTCAGCGTAGTAGCGTATCCCGTTTCAAATAGGTCATAAGGATTTAATTACAGGGGAGGAGACGTTTGCCGTGAGCGTGCAGAATTTTTGTAACACTTATAATATTTACATGGAGTATGGGGATTCAGTCTTGAACTCTTTAATGTATGTGTAAAAATTAAGAAACCAATGAAATAGTAATATTTAGTTTGAAAACTAAATTTTCCAAACTTCAATTATTTTTTATTTATTTTATTTAACCAACCAACCAATACCATTTAAGAGCAATAACAACAAGTGAAAACAGCCAGTAATGTATGAAAGAAAAGCAAGAAACAACATAAAAATAAGTAATACGCTATTCAATGTTGGTAAGAAACGGGGTGGACCGTTTGCCCGGCTATTAATCCCCGTCCCATCAAAAATTGAGATAGAGAGGTATTATTAAGTTGTCTTTTAAATTCATTTATGCATTTAGAACAAACTGTATCGGTATTCAGAGAGTTTCAAATTGGAACAACTCGATTACAAAAGTAATGTTTTTAGATCTAGGCGAGAACGATCTAGTATCAATTTATACGGATGCCCACGAGTAACACTGTAACTGTTTAAGCTGAAGAAATCTTCCATTCTTAAGTCAATAAGGTTATGGATAATTCTATAAAACGTAATTATGTCTTTCCCAATTCTACGCTCTTCCAGAGATTGTAATTTTCACCTGTGCAAACGTTGCTCATAAGACAGAGTTCTCAGTCCGGGTAGCCGGTTGGTGAATTTTCGCTGAACTCTTTGTCTATATCATTTTTAAAGCAATCAAAATTTTGTTTTTAAAAACGAATAGAGCTGGTCACGCTACACATTTTTGCTCATCGAAGCTTTTCGCGAAAATGCACCCAATTTCCGGAATTCCGGGTTTTCAAAATTCCCGGATTTTAAAAACATTTTCCAATACCCACAAGATGGGTATCATTCGAAAGCTCTTGATGAGCTGAGCAAGCTTTCTAGCGTGAATTCTCAATTTCTGTGTTTGTGGGGTTGTCTCACAAAAGGGATTGCTACGAAAATTAGATACCGAACTTTGTAAAAAGCTCTTCCACAAGTTTTAGATATTGTGTATTTAGCTCCAAAATGAGCTATGGAACGTTTCGAACGGTATTAATTTGAGTAAGTTATGGTTGTCAGAAGCGAAAAATCTGAAGCACCGATTTTAGGCCATTTGGATAGGAATTGGAAATTTTGAATGGCTGTCACTTTTTTATTCCTGGACGAAATCATCCCAAATTTGTGGATTGTGTAGGGCCCTAGGGAGTATCAATGGGCACAATTTGAACCAAATCGGTGAGGGTAGAATTTTTGACGCAAGTAGCCCCCCCCCCCTTAAAAAGGTAGCGTTTGCATTATCGGAATTATTGATGTAAGATTTGGACAGATTGTTCAACTTTGAAGAAATCCTGAGTGAGTCTAGTCTGACTGGAGGGTTATCTTGTGACAATATTTCGGCTCCTGGGAACCCCTGTTTGGATAGCTACCTTCATGGCTTAGAAAAGCAAAATATTATTTAAGCTTTACATGATAAATTTGAATGTACAGCGTGAAAGCCGTAAAAGAAGCTTTAAAACGATGTGCATATCTCTTATCTACGTGGTTTCTATCAAAAGTTACAGGCGGTTGAATATACGACAAAGCTATCCCATCGCGAATGGCAATGTAAAAACCAATCGTTCGGAAATGAATTCTACATGGCTTTTTATGATGCATTTGTGTTGGATTTGTTCCTTATTTTATGAAATACACTGTGCGGCTTATTAAAAGCATAATAGTTTCGCAAAACTGAAGTGATTATTGCGAAATTTTTCATTTTGATGTTCTCATAAATGCTGCGACCAAACTCGCTCAAATTTTGAATGCACGTTTATTTGACAATGGCGACAATGGATTCCATGGGTTTTCCAGAAGAACAAAGCAGACTAATTGGGCGGTAATTTTCAAAACTACTGCGAACTCCCTTTTTAAAAATTGGGGCAATTTTACCTTTTTTCCATTCAGTTGGAATGGTATTCTCACAAAATGATTTTGTATAAATTGTCACAGAGGTAGTGCAACAAAGCTGGCAAGTTTGACTAAGAAGATCTGGGGGATTCCATCTGGTCCTGAGCTATACTTTTTTGGTAAAGCCATTAAAATGAGCAAGAACTGTATCAATGTTAAAATCAACAGAACTTAAAAAGATCGTAGGCAGCAGTAAGTCGGGTATAATTTCGTCATTATCAAAAACAAAAACCGAAGACAAAAATTCATTGAAGAGTTCAGCTTTACTGTATTCTTCAAGAATTGGGTTACCGTCCTTAATCATGACTGGTATGTCTGACTTTGTTTGGAATTTAGACCGGACGAAGTTCCAAAACTTTTTCTCAGTCGGATTTCGCAAACATCTGCTCACGCTTGTGCAAATCTTTAATTTTGGATTGCCTGGATAACTTAGCTGCGTTTAACCAGGCTCGTTTGGCAATGTCGGTTGGGTTCCGTTTAAGCATTCTAATTGCAATTGTTTCTTATGTTGCTTAGTTGTTCTTAACAGACCAATAACGAATATTATTAACTGACCTACATAATGGAACATATAGAGCAATGCATTTCTGAATTTCATTTCGGAAAGTTATCCAGACTAAGTCAATAGAAAGATCAAGATTAAGCAAGATTTTCCAGTTTACGTATCTAGATAAGCTTTCATATTCGGCCAATCTGCCTTATTACAATTCTAAAACTGTTCTTGTTGAGAAACATTAATTTTAGGAACCAGGAAAGGTCCTAAAGCCCAGACACTTGTAAATGATCTGGCAACAAAAAGGATTAAGGCATTCAACATTTGCAATAAAATTTTGATTATTTACGAACACTAGGTCTAGATTATTGCCACGATCATGAGCTGGCTGCAACCCACACTGAACTAAACCTAGTTCAGACATTTTGGCACCGAAATCCATTTCTACACCAGAAAATTCATTATGTTCAATCAATTAATCAAAGGATAATTGAAAATCTCCTAGCACTATAGTACGACCAAAAAATGTGCGTACAACTTTGGCCGTTTATAGCAGATTAACCTTTGGAGTAAACCCCAACAATGTATATATTTTTAGAATTCTCAGGAACCCGAGATTTCCAAAATCCGGAAAAATCCGAAATTCTCCTTTTCATTCACGGAAAATCTAAAATTTTTAGTTTTAGCCCCATTTTTAAAGCAATCAAAATTTTGTTTTTAAAAACGAATAGAGCTGGTCACGCTAAACATTTTTGCTCCTCGAAGCTTTTCGCGAAAATGCACCCAATTTCCGGAATTCCGGGTTTTCAAAATTCCCGGATTTTAAAAACATTTTCCAATACCCACAAGATGGGTATCATTCGAAAGCTCTTGATGAGCTGAGCAAGCTTTCTAGCGTGAATTTTCAATTTCTGTGTTTGTGGGGTTGTCTCACAAAAGGGATTGCTACGAAAATTAGATACCGAACTTTGTAAAAAGCTCTTCCACAAGTTTTAGATATTGTATATTTAGCTCCAAAATGAGCGATGGAACGTTTGGAACGGTTTTAATTTGAGTAAGTTATGGTTGTCAGAAGCGAAAAATCTGAAGTACCGATTTTAGGCCATTTGGATAATAATTGGAAATTTTGAATGGCTGTCACTTTTTTATTCCTGGACGAAATCATCCCAAATTTGTGGATTGTGTAGGGCCCTAGGGAGTATCAATGGGCACAATTTGAACCAAATCGGTGAGGGTAGAATTTTTGACGCAAGTAGCTCCTCCCCTTAAAAAGGTAGCGTTTGCATTATCGGAATTATTGATGTAAGATTTGGACAGATTGTTCAACTTTGAAGAAGTCCTTAGTGAGTCTAGTCTGACTGGAAGGTTATCTTGTGACAATATTTCGGCTCCTGGGAACCCATGATTGGATAGCTACCTTCATGGCTAGAAAAGCAAAATATTATTTAAGCTTTACATGATAAATTTGAATGTACAGCGTGACAGAGCGTAAAAGGAGCTTTAAAACGATGTACGTATCTCTTATCTACATGGTTTCTATCAAAAGTTACAGGCGGTTGAAAATATGACAAAGTTATCCCATCGCGAATGGCAATGTAAAAACCAATCGTTCGGAAATGAATTCTACATGGCTTTTTATGATGAGTTTGTGTTGGACTTGTTCCTTATTTTATGAAATACACTGTGCGGCTTATTAAAAGCATAATAGTTTCGCAAAACTGAAGTGATTATTGCGAAATTTTTAATTTTGATTTTCTCATAAATGCTGCGACCAAACTCGCTCAAATTTTGCATGCACGTTTATTTGACGGGTACGCAGGGGCAATCTTTTTAGTTCTTGTTTAAATCGTATATTCCGTGAGATATTGACTTTCAAAGTTTTCGAATATACATAAAATATTCAAAACTGCATAAATCGAAAAACTGAAAAAACTGCCCCTGCGTTTAAGGTTTATTTATTGCATTGGTGCCACATTTGAGCTAATTTCATTCAGTCGTTAATGAGTGACACCGTTTTGAAAATTTCAGTTTATCCCACTTGTGTGAGTCGCAAGTCAAGCACTGGATTATTCAAATTCTATAAATTGTTAGCATTCAACGACAGCTGCCTCTGCTGAAAGTTTGAAATAGATTTGTTGGAAAATAAACACAGGAGAACCGTTCCCGGTAATGCAAGCGCCCCCTTAACTTCTAAGTTCTAAACCCTCCTCACTGAGGAGGGTTGAGATGAGATTTGCTTGATTTAACCCCGGTTTTAACCTGGGTTTGAAACCCAGGTTTTGTTATAACACTGGGTAAAGGGTTAACCCTATAAACCCTAATCCTAACCCATCCAGCGAAACCCGGGTTTCTCTAATCCCGTTTTTGTACTATCGGTTGATATCAAGGTTGATAACCCGGTTTCTAACCCGGGTTAGCGATTTGACCGGGTTAACTTGCTTTATAACATCACCCCTGGACCCTGGTTAGTAGGACGAGTGGGATCTGGGTCTGTCAACAGACAGAATTTGGTCTGGCTGTGGACTCGGTTCTTGAGCAGGCTTTGACGGGCGTTCTATTATATATAGTTCCGTTTCTAATAATCAAATCCTTCTTCTCTTTATTACGTCGCCGGTAGAGCTCCTCCCGGAGCTGTCTATCAGCCGCACGTTCTGATGATCGTGATGTGATGATGATATCTTCGCTTTTA
Organism: Trissonchulus latispiculum; assembly: GCA_030248195.1. Classification (NCBI taxonomy): domain Eukaryota; kingdom Metazoa; phylum Nematoda; class Enoplea; order Enoplida; family Ironidae; genus Trissonchulus; species Trissonchulus latispiculum. The sequence goes on along the minus strand of JASAND010019363.1, from coordinate 65,846 downwards.
GTCTTTCATTTCATATGCTAATAATCAATAGCAATAACACATCAGAAATCAAAGCTGCTTTTTATGGTCAGCAGAATCTAATGATAACCAAATCCTGTTCTGATTTTCTGTGTGTAGTTCTTCTGATTCGGGAGTTTCCGCAAAATACTGGAGTTCGTCCCATTTTATGGAAAACAACTAGTTGTAACATTACACTGTTATTATTCAAAATGCACAATATACGCATCGGATAAGATTGATTAATTGATTTTTATTGCGTATGTTCACCTAAGTAACAGTGCGCAGTACTGCTGAGCCATTTGACTCTCAAGCAAATAGACAAGGGGTTCGAGATTACTAAAAACAACAGAGGCAAACCCGACATCATTATACCGTATGCCAATGGCTTAGCCTTGCCTTATGTAGTAGTAGTAGCCTTATGCTAAATAGCCATAATTTCAATTTTCATTTTTTTCATTTCAATTTCATCTTGATTATCAAATTGTATAATGTTACGGACAATAAATAATTTCTAAAATTCTTACAAAGGGAAGACTTGCTAGCACAAATGTTATGTCTAAGATCCATCATGCTAACCATAAACATACCATGCTAACCATGTCATATGCTAACCACGCTAACCATATCATGCTAACCATATTGGCTACACTGCGCATTGCGCAATGTTAATTAATTTTGACAGCTTCGTTTTCTTTCGCTGTGTTTGTGTTACATCCATTCCATAAGGTGTAACGGGGATTTGGGTTGGGGGGGCCCCTCCCGCCTCCCCCGGAATTTTGGAGCCCCCCCCTTTTTAGACCCCCCCAACCCCCCCACGACCCCCCCAAACCTCCCCCAAAAAAATTTTTCTATTGTCAAAAATCGCATTTTCAGCCATTGCTAATGCCAAAAAACATTCAACTATGAAGTAATTTTGACATTAGACAGGGGTTTTAAACTCGAAAACTTGATTGCCAACATGTTTCTAAGTCTAAAATAAGGTCAATATTGAGCCAGAAAGCCCATAAAACCGTTAAAAACGTGTATTTCTCGCAATAATAAACACTTTAAGCCAAACATTTGGACTTTTTTGAAAAATTTTGCAGAATTTGCCCTAAAAATAACCAATTTTGGGCCAATTTTTCGCGCCTGCGGCCCCAATACCCCCCCCCCCCCCCCCAGTTGGGGGGGGGGGGGGGGTCAGGGCCCCCAAAAATTTTGGGGGGGGGGTTTGTAAAAATGGCTGGGGGGGTTTCTCCACCCCCCCCCCCCCCCAGTTTCACCTATGGTTACATCATAGTTTCCCGTCCCTGGAACTTTCGGTTTCAGGGGGGAGGGGGGGTGGGGTGGGGTAAATCATTTTAATTTGGTGGTCAAACCCCGAAATGGTCAACCCCGAAAAAGTGAACCCCCCCAGAATTCGGACCTCACAAATTTCGAAAGACGTCAAAAATGCAAAATTTTTTAAATATTAGCCCTTTTTTTCTTCAAAATAAGGCTTGTTCATAGTTTCACCGGAAATTTTGGTTGGGGGAGGGTAAAATTTGAAAACCTGGCGGTCAACCCCCCGAAATGTGATGGGGGAGTACCCCCCCAAATTCGGCCCTCAGGAAATTCGAAAAATGGCCTAAAAAGGCAACATTTTCTGTATTTTAACGCTCTTTTCGTCAAAACAAGACTTGTTTTTGTGTTTGTAACGTTTTAGGCGTTTTAGCACCGTTTTAAAGCGACTTTATTCCAAAATTTGATATATATACATATGTTATGTATGTTACATATGTTATGTATATACATATAATATGTATAAATTTTTCAAAAAATGACCATTTTTCAGCCAAATTTATCCAACTTTCTGGGTCCAAAAATCACTGTGGGGGGGGTTTCGGGAGGGTAGCCGGAAGTTGGGAGAGGGCAAGTCAAAAAATCGGGTGGGGGTAGATCTTATCAAAATTTTGAGGAGATACCACCCCCAAACCCCCCTCCCCAAAGGAAACAATGGTGTACATCATAGACATTTATGTACCAGGAAGCTACAGTTTGCCCCCTGTGAGATCCGTCTATTGTTTTTTTTGGAAATAAACTTTTCTGTCTTTTCTTTCTTGCTTCCCCCACGAGAAGACCATCCCCCTCCCCCCATACCCGAAGTCGACTACTCCCCCTCCAAGCCGAGCTCAGACCCCCTTCCCCTCTAAATCATAGCTTCACCAGGGGGGAAGGGGTTGGGGGTATCTCCATAGGTTTACCAGGGTAGGAGGGGTTGTTTGGGGGCTATAGGTGCATAGGTGTACCTTGAGAAAGAGTTGGGGGAGGGGGTAGCCGAAATTAGGGTGGGTGGGGTCAGTCGGTTTGAGGTGGGGTGGGGTCATAGGTGTGTTAGGGGGGGGGGGGGGGGGGGGGGGGGACCCCCCCCCCCCAATTGGTGGGGTCGCAGACCCTCCCCCCAAAAAATTTTTTTCTACCCCACCCCCAAAATCGGCCTTCGGCCGACCCCCCCCCCCTAAAAATTTTCAACCCCCTACCTAAATTTTTGCAAATTTTTAGCCAAAAAATTCGAAAATTTTCACAAAATTAGCGAAAAATTGCTAAAATTCGCCTTATTACCTTAAAGATCGCTAAAAATAGCTGAAAATTGAGAAAAATTTTCAGTTTTTTAGCGAAAAACCGATTTTTCGCCGACCCCCCTCGAAAATTTTTCTTTACCCCTCCCCCCCAAATCGACTTTTCTCAACCCCCCCCTCCCCCGTTTTTTCCAAACCCCCCCGCTACTTTTTTTCAAACCCCCACCCCCACTTTTTTCGCCAGCCACACCTATGGGTGGGGTCCGGAAAAATAGAATTGGGGGGGGGGGGTAAAAAATTTTTTCGGTCAAAAATTTTGAAAAAATTCGCGAATTCGCTGAAAAAAACGTTATATATTTCCTACTAAAAATCAACAATATTTCTTCATTTTTGCTCATTTAGTCGAAAAGATTGGATTTTTTGCAACAAATTCGAATTTTTCTGAAAAATTTCGAATTTTTAGTATTTTTGAGGCAAAATTTTCAAAATTTTGAGGGTGGGGCCTGGAAAATTTGGGTGGGTGGGGTCTTGGATTTGGCCATTTGGGGGTGGGGTCTGCCTCCAAAATTTCGAGGGTGGGGTCGGCACTTTTCCATTTGGGGGGAGGGGTCCCCCCCTCCCGGTCCCAGGCAGGCGCGTAGCCAGGGGGGGGGGACGGGGGCAATTCCCCCCCCCCGAAATTGTGTTGCCCCCCAGGAATTTTTTCCTGCCATGTGTAAAACGCCCATTTTTCAAAAAATTTTCGCGCCTTCGGCGCGTATTGACTGAAATTGACCACCATAAAATGGGTTTGGAACGCCAAAAATGAGTGCTAAATACCCTATTGGATGTGGTTCTCCCAGTTTATGCAGGGCTGCCGCGGTTCCTTTTTTCCTTTATTTTCCTTTTTTCGAGGTCGTCCTTTTTTCCTTTTTTCTGCAAAAATTCCTTTTATTTCCTTTTTTTCTGAAAATCGACAAAGATGTGCCTAAAATTTAGTCTTAGGGTGGTAATTTCCAAAACTTTTTCCGGCTTCGCCGGAATATATATTGTTTAACTTAATTTTTCAGTTTTATTATAGCTAGATCTACATACATTTTTACTTAATTGACTTAATAGCATAACCTGCAAGTACGAATTTAGATTTATAGAAATTGTTGGACATATTTTTTGTTTGCTTAAAGACAAGAGTTAAAAATTAATTTGTACTCTATAGAACGTTTATCATGGGGCAGCTCGGAGAGCGCCCCATAATATGAGCCAAAAAGGTATATACATTGCGTGTTTTCAAAATGCTTAATTAGGCGTAACTAATTAACGGTAAGGAATTAAGAGCTAATATTCACATTTTTGAAATCCCCAGGCCAAGAGCTTTCGAATGATACCAAACTTGCCCGGAAAAAATGAACTTTGAAAATTTTCATTTTTCAGACCTACTTTCTAAGTGGGGTTTTTTTTATTCTCTTGTGTTTCTCCTTTACGCTCGTGCTACTTATTCTAGCACACTGATTTTTCACATGCCTTGTGGTGGTAACCTTTACCTATTATTATCTTGTTAGCGAAACCATGAACCTGTTCACTATTGATTATTTTGGCCTAATTCGGCTTCTAGCGGTTTCTACAGACTGTCAAACATGGCTCACGAACATGGGTCCCAACATAGAAAATTGTCAAAAAGTCGTCTAAAATGGCGTTTTCCGGCCATTTAGTGGTGCGCTTATATAGTAAATCGGGGTCGCTGAAAACGATGAGCATATCGCCGAAACCGACGGATGTGACCCTCGGGCTGCATGGCGCCTGTGGTTCCTCGCCCAGGGTCAAAGTTGGGAAAAGTCGCTCGGCTATTTTCGGCCATTTGGTGGTGCCCATATATAGTAAATTGGGGTCGCTGAACACGATAGGCATGTTTGCTTCTCCGTGTGGTGCCGCTATTGCGCTGCACTGCGATGCGGCAGCCGCAGCGACGCTGCAGGTGCAGCACCGTGCAGCACGCCCTGTAACTTGAAATGGACAAGTTGAAACTGCCTGAAAGCTTGCCCTTATATAGTAAATCGGGGTCGCTGAACACGATGAGAGTATCCTCGTCGCTGTGCGGTGCTGCTATCATGCTGCGCTGCGGCGCTGCAGCCGCAGCACCGTGCAGCACGCTCTGTAACTTGAAATAGACAAGTTGAAACTGCCTGAAAGCTTGCCCTTATATAGTAAATCGGGGTCGCTGAACACGATGAGAGTATCCTCGTCGCTGTGCGGTGCTGCTATCGTGCTGCGCTGCGGCGCTGCAGCCGCAGCACGCTCTGTAACTTGAAATGGACAAGTTGAAACTGCCTGAAAGCATGCCCTTATATAGTAAATCATTGTCGCTGACACGATGAGAGTATCATCGTCGTTGTGCGGTGCTGCTATCGTGCTGCGCTGCAGGTGCAGCACCGTGCAGCACGCCCCGTAACTTGAAATGGACAAGTTGAAACTGCCTGAAAGCTTGCCCTTATATAGTAAATCGGGGTCGTTGAACACGATGAGAGTATCCTCGTCGCTGTACGGTGCTGCTATCGTGCTGCGCTGCAGGTGCAGCACCGTGCAGCACGCCCTGTAACTTGAAATGGACAGGTTGAAACTGCCTGAAAGCTTGCCCTTATATAGTAAATCGGGGTCGCTGAACACGATGAGAGTATCCTCGTCGCTGTGCGGTGCTGCTATCGTGCTGCGCTGCGGCGCTGCAGCCGCAGCACGCTCTGTAACTTGAAATAGACAAGTTGAAACTGCCTGAAAGCTTGCCCTTATATAGTAAATCGGGGTCGCTGAACACGATGAGCATATTGTCGACGCCGTATCTCGTCTGGTTCAACTGGTTCAACCGTGAACCAGTTCCTGGTTCAAGTTGCTGGGGTAGCATTTAGTTTAACAGTATGCGTTAATGTTATGGTCAATAAACCATATTAGCACATTACACATTCCCTCATTCCCAAAAATGAAATAGGACAAGTAGGAAAAATGCTCCTTGCAGTCGCATGAAAAATACAATATGAGCCAGAAGGACAGCATTCAATTCGGGAAAAGACAAGATTTAAAATGTATAATATGAGCCAGCATTTACTTATGTAAAGGACAAGATTTAAAAGTTTAATATGAGCAGCTCCCTTTCTCGGGCTCATATTGACGCCTTGGGAACGATGTTGTGTACGCAACTTAATCGATGCCAACGTATAAAATTAGAGTAAGTGTAAAAATAGACACTGCTCAGAGCCGCCCCCCCCCCAGGAGCCTGCACAGAGTAACTTAACATGCTACTTAGACTATTGATAATATCACACTATTTACGTAATTACGTATTATATATTTACGCAACCATAATCTGGGGTATTTTTACACAACACACTTTTCAGCAAGTCCTTTTGTCATTGTAGCCAGCATATATATACCATTAGCTAGCTGTCATATACCATTAGCTTCTGTCACAGATCTGGTGTATTCAATAAAGTATATATATGTCTGACTGAATGCTCTATCAGAATCATATGAGCAAGACACGACGAAGATAAAGAGAAACCACTCCCTGCGGGCTGTCCGTGCGGCGTCAATATGAGCCCGAGAAAGGGAGCTGCTCATATTAAACTTTTAAATCTTGTCCTTTACATAAGTAAATGCTGGCTCATATTATACATTTTAAATCTTGTCTTTTCCCGAATTGAATGCTGTCCTTCTGGCTCATATTGTATTTTTCATGCGACTGCAAGGAGCATTTTTCCTACTTGTATATATATATTATATATATATATATATATATATATATATATATATATATATATATATACGTATATATATATTTTGTAATGTGTGCATAGATTGCTGCAGAGTTTTTGAGCAAAAATGCATTATTTGGGGTATGTATTTGCAGAATGCACTTTGAGCAAAATGCATTATTTGGGGTATTTGCAGAATGCACTAAATATATATATACGTATGGCAAAATGCGTAGACGTTACAGTCACGTTTTCCCAAAAATTTCTAGAAGTCAAGATTGCAGTTGAAGGCATTGGCGCACCCAGGGGAGGGGTTTTGGAGGTTCCGAGGCCTCTCACCCCACTCGGAATTTTTGGAGAGAAGGCAAAAAGCGATCCATTTTCAAAGCATACAATAACAAATAGGAAAATTTTTGTTCCTGCGTTGCGTCGCCTCTCTATTTCAAGTTTTAAAAATTTGCGCACCTGCAGATATCTTTATTTCTCTCAATTCTTAAAAATTTTCACGCCTGGCGGCAATAATAGTTCTAAACTTTGTTGTAGATGTCTATATATATAATATATTATATATATATATATATATATATATATATATATAATATATATATATATACTGATATAAACTGCAAAACTAAGCGTTCGTATTTCAAATCTTTTTAAAGATTCCGTTACAGATTATTCATAATTTCAAAAAAATTTAAGGTCTCAGTTGCTGATTTTTCCATAACGTCAAAAAATTTCTCAAACTTTTATTCAAAGTTTTACAGGTTTCCACTAGGATTCAGTTTCAAGTCCATAGCCGATTCAGTTTCTGAAGTGCGGTGCTCCCCAAATCTCGCTGTTTTAACCCAGTTATAAGCTACTGCAAATATCTCGGATGAACTATTTTATGTCAGGTCGTATTGCTTTGCTTGTTTTCTTGTGTCAAAGTTTTATATTTAAAGGATAGATTCTCCGAAACCTCTTCTTAAGGTGTTCTCAATTTAAACTTTAAAACTGCAAATCTTTACGAAGCTAGATAGTAATTATATAAAAACTTAGGTCAAGTGCAGATACCGGGTCGCCTTCCTGTTTGCGATTCAAGGGTCGGAAAAATTAAGACAAAGATACCAAAGGGGTACAAAACCAAAAAATTTCGCGCCTTCGGCGCGTATTTTCTATTTCATAATGGCCTATTTACTGTGATCAAAAAGACGAAGCTTGAAACGCGTCTAGTAGCGGCGCCAGGATTTTTTAAAGGGGGGCCCTTTTTTGGAAAATACAAAATTTTTTCGCCAAATTTTAGCCAATTTTACCTCCATTTCCCAAAAAATTTCTCACATTTTAGCAATAATTTTACGATTTTTAGCAAAAATTAGCCGATTTTTTAAAAAATTTCTTAAAACATTCAAACTATGCGTATATATAAACAGCTGAAAAATTTTTCTAGGGGGGGGCGACACCCCAAAGGGAGGGGCCCAAATCGCAATGGGGGGGGCGACCCCCCCTGGCGCCACCACTGAATGCGTCCGTATTTGCATTTTAAATAGCGTTTTGCTTAAATTCTCTTTCCTTATAAACGTATCTAATGTTTCAAACCTTGTGTGGCTGTTCAAAATGGAAAAAATTTAATTTTTTGCTCAGTAACGTTATTAATTTATCTCTGAAAATTCCTTTTATTTCCTATTTTTTGTAGGACAAATTCCTTTTTTTCCTTTTTTCGGATTCAAAATTCCTTTTTTGTTTCCTTTTTTCTGAGAAAGGTCGCGGGGCAGCCCTGGTTTATGCATCATTTGTGTGCATGAAAACGTATTGAGCCTCATTTCGCTTCTTAAATTCAAAGAATGCTTTGAAAAAATTCCTCAGACGTTACAAATTTGAAAAATTTTTCAACTTTTTCAACCCCCCAGACCCCCCACCAAATTTTTGCATTCCCCCCCCCCGAAAAGTTTTTCTGGCTACGCTAGTGGTCCCAGGTACACCTATGTATAGGTGTACCTTGAGAAAACGTTGGGGGTGGGGTAGCCGAAATCAGGATTGGTGGGATCAGCCGGTTTTGGGTGGGGTGGGGTCCCGAAAAATCGAATTTGGGGGAGGGGGTAAAAAATTTGTCAAAATTTTAAGAAAACTTTGCGATTTTGCTAAAAAGACGCTATTTACAACCAAAAATTAGCAATATATTTATAAACCACTTTTGTCACTTTTTCGAAAAAATGGAATTTCTGCGATTTTCCTAATTTTGAGCCAAAATTTTGAAAGTTTGAGGGTGTGGTGTGGCAAATTTGGGTTGGTGGGGTCTGGGATTTGGCCATTTGGGGGGGGGGGTGTTCCCTCCCAGGTACACCTGTGGGCGGCATAGGCAGTATCGGCGCCAGGATGTTTTGAAGGGGGGCCCGATCCAAAACTCCGGCGATTTTTCAAATTTTACTAATTTTTCGATTTTTAGTAAATATATATTTGCCGATTTTTTGAAAGACTTTTTAAAACGCTCAAACTATGCATATGAACAGCTGAAAAATTTTTCAAAGGGAGGGGCCCAAATCGCAAAGGGGGGGCGGCCCCCCCCCCTGGCGCCGCCACTGAGCTTAGGTGTAAGGTTGGGGGTTTTGGGGATAGGCCCACCGCCATTTTCTCAACTCTCTCTTAGAACTTTTTGGAGGGGCACGTCCTCCCCCTGGGGGGGGGGGGGAATCGCGCTAACGGCGCGAAATACGGCCACAAATTGGGCATTTTTAGGGTAAATTTTGCAAAAATTTTCAAATGGCTTAAAGTGTTTTATTATTGCGAGAAATACGTATATATATATATACACGTTTTTAACTGTATTAGGGACTTGCTGACTCGTTATTGACCTTATTTTGGACTTGGAACATGTTGGCAATCAAGTTTTCGCGCAGGTCTGTTGCGGTTCCTTTTTTGCTTTTATTTCCCTTTTCTAACTGAGCTTCAAAAAATGATTGAATTTGCAAGATTTTTAGGCAAAAATTACCGGCTTGAATAGCGTTTTATGGTCTAATCAAGGATTTGCTGCTTTCAGAAATGAGGAAAATTTAACGAATTTATTAGCTTCTAATCACATTGCTACGCACGCTACGATTATATAAAATGTGTATAAAGTTCCGACGATTTCGTAACGTTTTCTAAAATGTTTCTAATTCTTATTCAGAGTCTAAGATTTTTCAAATTAAAAGTTTCGATCATGTATTGTATGTATATTTCATAGTTTTTTATCGTTGAGATTTTCAAAAGTTTATATAATCACTGTTTTTTTTGTGTTTTTTATTGTGTTTTCGCACACTTTTTTTTAAAAAAACACACAAAATTTTAAAAAAACACACCAAAAAGCACACTCACATTTTCACCTGAAGGAGCGAATTTTTATTAATTTTAAGCCTAATTTTTAAGTTTTTCCAAAAAATTTTGCGCCTTCGGCGCAAGTATTCACTATATATCTATGTTTTTACTTCTGTTTGTTTTCGTCTAGGCATTAGTTTTCGTGTAGCCTTCATTATTCTAAGCAACGGTGTCATTAGGGACTGTATAAGCAAATTATTCTATGAAATTACGTTTCCAAATTCTGCAAATGACTGGAATAAAATAAACTGTCGAAAAGTAAAAGGATTGAAGGACTTCAGACCAAAATTTTCACAATTTTCAAAAAATTCTCAACGTATGGGGGGGCTCCGCCTCCCAGACCCCCCATTGTAGCGCAAAAAAGACGTCATCAATGCAAATATTTAACGTTCAGAACATTGAAATATCGTTTATGAAGACTGAGCATGCAATATATGCTTTGTACTTCTTCTGTAAAACGCGAAAAATGCTAAATATAGTTTAAAATGCTGTAAAAACCGTTAAAAACGTGTTAAAACTGCGAAAAGCGAATTTCAGGAAAAACACAGATTTTTTAAAAAAACACACATTTTCTTAAAAAAACACACTAAAAAGCACAGGTAAAATTTTGAAAAAAAAACCCTGTATATAATAGTTATCTGGACGAGGACTGGTTACCATTTTTATCGCTGTTCTTTTACAACTGTAAGTATATATTGCATAGGTTTTGGTCCAAAATGTGTTCTGGGATCACATTTTTTAAGAAAGCACTAATTTTAGAAAATGAACAATAAAAAGTTAAATTTGGTTAAAATTAAAAATTAAAAAGTGCAATTTTGTTAACCATGTATATATTATTTTAGTAGGAGTTTTCTCTTTCAATTTTATCTACAAACTTCCTGGAAAAATTATTGCTGGAAAACCTACGTAATTTTTTCCGGTTTTCGGGTATTTGCATTTTTGTTTTTCCTATGTCCAATATATAGCCTCGGATTGCAAGAATGTGTGCGAATTTATCAGAATTTATGTTTTTAAACCCTTACTCCGTCTAAAAATCTAATCTCGATCATTAGACAACTTCCATAAATTCTCGAAGCATTTCCAATTTTTCGGTAAATTTTTATTTTCTGCACAAAATTTTTCAAAAATTTTCAACTGTTCGGAAAGCAATTTGAACTTTTCATAGTTAAAGCTCTGAGTCTCGGGTAGCATCCTCCTACTAAAATCATGTGAACACATTTGGCTAACGCATTAACCATGAAACCATGCGCCTTGGTTTGTTGTTTGGGTGAGGTGAGGAGATGGACTTGCTGAAACGATTCAAAGTCATTTTTAAGACTGCCTCATTTTAGTCGTATATCAGAAACTAACTCTTCTTGAGAGCTACGCTACATAAGAGGAAAATAATGTACAGCGATGTCAAAAACGTTGCTAGTTTTCATTGGAAAAAATCCTTTTTCCTATTTTTCTGTCTCAAAATTCCTTTTTATCCTTTCTTTCTGGGAAAGTTTCGTGTTTAAAAACACTAAAAAGTCTAATGTCGAAATTCCGTTCTTCGTAGTTGAATGTTTATTGGCATTAGAAACGGCTTAAAATGCGATTTTTGCCATAAAAATAGAAAAAGTTTTTTGGGGGAGGGTTGGGGTGGTCCTGGGGGTCTCCAGAAGTCCCCCCAAAAAGTTTTCCGTTACACCTATTGGGGGGGGTACCCCCGCCCCCAAAATTTTCGACCAACTTTACCCCTCCCAGGTTTTTTGAGTTTCCCTCCTCCTACTTTTGGTTACCCGTTCCCCCGATCCCCATTTGCACTTTTTGGGGCCCACAAGGTTAGCTAAATTTTGCCAAAACATAATCAATGTTTCAAAAATTTTTCTCAAATTTTGGTTTAGAATCCTTTAAAACCGTGGAAAAACGCCTAAAACCATAAAAACAGGTCTTGTTTGAACGAAAAAAGCGTTAAAATACAGAAAATTTTGCGTGTTTAGGCCATTTTCGAATTCCTGAGATCCGAATTTTGGGGTGGTACTCCCCATCACATTTCGTGGTTCGATCGAATCGATTTTCAAAGTTAGCCCTCCCCAACCAAAATTTCCGGTGCAACTATGGGTATCCCCCTCAAAATTTTCGACCAACTTTATCCCCTCCCAGATTTTTTGAGTTTTCCTCCGCCCACTTTTGGTTACCCCCCCCCCGAACCCCCAGCACTTTTTGGGGCCAACGAATTTGCCAAAAATGGTCATTTATTGAAAAATGTTTCTCAAATTTTGGCTTAAAATTTCTTTAAAAGCTTGTAAAAACGATGAAAACAAGCCTTGTTTTTACAAAAAACGTTAAGGTGCTGGTTTCGTTTCGGCTTTCGGGTATTTTTTGGCTCACACGGATTTAATCCTTTACACAAATTGCGAAAACTTATATACGAAATAGTCTATTTCCTTGCTCTTTAACATTCTGGGACCAGTTCCGTATTTTTAGGCCAAAAGATAAAAAAGTTTTGGTTTTTGGCCTTAGGCTCCCAGCAGGTAGACAAGACACAGGATTGGTTGTTATGGCTGGAAAGAGGACACGAAAATGAACATTTTTGCTTTTACAGCATTCGAGCTATCTCCAGTGGTTGAGTCAGTGTATATAAGCAAAAAAACTGTTTTGAGGGTCAAAAAATGGCCATTTTTGAGGAAATCAGTTTTTCAAAATTACTACAACATGTTAAGGACCACAAAGTTGGCTTATTTATACTCAATCGATACAGCGTCTAAATGCACATTTTATGAATGCCTATTAGCCGGACTTTATTGCTATAAGCTAGAGATTTGGCCGAAAAACCATTTTGGCAAAACTGCCATTTTGTTTCGAACATCGATTTCTCAAAAACTGCTCGACGGATTCCGGAGATTTTTGCCAGAGTCAAAATTCGCACTTCTGCAGAGGGACGGTTTTCTTGGTTTGTGCTACAACGTATCGTGTAGCAAGAAAACTCAACACTTAATTTGCGAAATTTCGTGTTACCGTGCAGATTTGGCCGATTTTCTCGACCGTTAAGACCTGCTGAGCCAAATTCGAAAAAAAATCCTTCGGCCCATATGTCCTTCATATCATGGCACAAAAAGAACTTTTGGCCTATTTTTCAGTTTTGAGAAATCGATGTTCAAAAATTTTTGGTCTATATTCAGCCTGTCAGATGTGAGTATGTCAGAAAATTCCTGCTTTTTGTGCCAATTTTGCTACTTTCGTAAGCTCATGTGAATGTACAGATATAAGCTTCAGAACGATGTATAAAGCTCTTTCCAACTCGCAAAATTGCGAAAGTTATAGCGTTTCAAAAGCTAACCTCAAACGCACTGCACAAAAGGATACCACCATCTTAAAATGCAGAAAATTTTGTGTTTTTAGTCCTGTTTTGGATATCCTGAGGTCCGAATTTGGGGGGGGGGGCTGTGGTTCGGGGGGAGTACTCCCCATCACATTTCGGGGGTCGACCACCAAATTTCCAAAGTTTACCCTCCTCCAACCAAAATTTCCGGTGAAACTATGCCTAAATTTGGGCCCAACCTTTGAAAAAATGCAACAATTTTGGAAAATTTTTTGCAATTTTGGAAAATTTTTAAAAAATTCGACAAAATAGCTAAACCTCGGCTATAAACAGCTAAAGGCATTTAAAAGTAGCTTTTAAATCTAATCTAAGCAGTTATAAATTACAATTTGGGTAATTTTGGCACATTTTGGCATAAATTTGTCAATTTTCAAGCCTTTTTTAAGGATACCAGAACTAGTAACTTAAACATTTGAGTGCGTTTAATGGACTGTATGTACTTCGAAAAAGGAGCATTTTAGCTAAAAAACCTTGGACACAGTCTGGTTTGTACAACCTGCCTGAGAGTGCTCATATATAGTCAAGCGGGAAAAAACCCACTCCCATTGTGGGCTTACCGGTATGAGTTATATATATAGGCTTTTAATTGCCAATCTTGAAGATCGATCCGTCCAAAACTACCCTAGAAAGTGTATATATGATTGTAGCTCCCGCTGCTTCCCTGCAAATTTTCTGGGACTTTAAAATTTTTGGTTGGAAGTTGGTTTGGAAGTTGGAAGTTGGCAAATTTTGCCCGGCCACCCTGAACTACTGAAAAGACCTAGACCAAAGCGGATTGTATGTATATGTAGGGCTTCTGTTGCGCTTCATGATAATATATGCCCCCACTGCTCTAACCCCTCCGGGGGTGACCTGGAGTTGGCGAGGACAAAACCCACATGCGGGAAAAAACCCACGTCAAAATTTAATATTTTTCTAAGCATTAGCAGGAAAGGTCAAACTAACACATACGTATATATACATTTGTTTAATAGAGCATATAGATTAAACTGGTATAGGGTTTACCTGGGTTCTTTCTGTTGTGGGCGCTAGGCGGTCGAAATTGGACATGGTTTCAAGGCAAAATTTCAATTATGGACAAAAACACTTATTTTGCCTAAAATGGATCTAGTTTGGCTCTAAATACAAGAAAAACGCGTTTTCTACACAATAGGTTGCTTAAACTGCCGAAAATAAAAAAATTTAAAAATGTCCAAAATTTGCCTATGTGATAAACATACAAAATTTTCAAAAGTCAATATGACCTCAATTTTTCTACAAAACAAATATATTTTGATGCAGTTATACTAAAAACAACCCGGCCTTTCATTTGGAAAGGTTAGAAATGCTCCTGGCAACTCCAAAAAATTTTCGGGGTGGGCTTTTTTCCCGCATATGGGTTTTTTCCGCATTGGGTTTTTCCCGCCAGTTTGGGACAATTTTTCTCACTAACGGCGCACCCTATAGAGGTGTTCTATAGCTCATCAGAAAGCTTACGACTAGGCCTAGCTACCTGTATTGTCAGTATTTCAATATCTCAAACCAGTTAAAAGTTCTGACCAAAAATCAGAAACGTGCGTTTTTTCTACTTGACTGTATATTTTACATGCGACGAAAGAGCATTTTTGGTTATTAGATGTCGTTTAAATTGTTTCACTATATATATGGGCTCTGAATCAACGATGAGTGCCAAAAGAATCGATCAGTTAAACCTGTTTGATGGTCAGCCAGAACAGCAGCGAAGGTGGGTTGCATTTTTACGTGCATGCGTACGTAAGTATTTGCGTACATACGGTGCGCGCCCGCATGTTTGTACTATTCTGTAGACACATTTATATAATGTTTAGAATGTTGTGTACAGCTACTTTACGTTGTTACCGCCTACAATAGAACAGCATTTTCGATGTTTTGGGATAACTTAACGGGTTTGGAGAGACTTGGAAGCCGGTGAAGGTCGCAACAGTTGATTTTGTAACAGATGTTTGTGTTGAAATGCATTTCAACAGTGATATTTGTCCACATTTGTGCACATGAAATTTATGTCGAATTATACTTTTGTGTCTACTTTTTTGAAAGAAATAATGAAAGACGCCCTGCCTGCAGTCACTGGGGCAAAGCCTTAGTCCGAAACAGGAGAGACCCAACGGAGCATTCCATACAGAGATCCATTTGTGCCTACTTTTGTAATTTGTATATATGTTTCAGCTTTTCTACTGAATCTGATGGTACACGTCGAACTCCAAATGCTTCTGTATCCGCCAGAACGGAGCGGAGAACCAAATCCACCGTCGCTTCCACATCTGTCAGTACATCTTCTGTATTTCTGGCTGCATCCAGAGTGAAAACACCTGGTCCTTCCTCTGCATTGCTAAAACAAAGAGGGGCCGCCACTGTTTCAAGGTGCGTTCAAACTGGACAATTCGATGTAAATTTATATTATAAGTTATATGGTCCTGAGTTGAACAGACCAAAGCAAGTTGTATATATATATATATATATATATATATATATATATACCATTTTCTGTCGTTTCATATATTCAGGTTTTTGTACATTTATTTTGTTGTTATGTACTGCTTATTCCTTGGAATTGTATTGGATTTTTAATAACATTTACTGTCTTTTTATTTTGATTTTAATTTTAAATGATAAATATTTATTTTCAGAGCAGGTTCATCCAGTGCTGCTCGGGCCGCTCGACAAACCCCATCCACGGCAGCCAAGTATAAGTTGCCAGGATCAACATCGGGGCGAACCCCCGGGGCACATTCAACCACCAGTGGTGGTACTGGTGTTGGCGGTTGCGTTATTGCAGGTATATATATATATATATATATATATATATATATATATATATATATATATATAAAAAAATATATATATATATTTTTTTTTTTTATGTATATATATATATACGTTTCATGTTACCTTACTGTTTGCGCTAGATCAGAAAATGGTTCAACTTTTGGGAGGGTTTTGAGAAGGTATTTTGTGGTATATACGCAGTCTTTGGCGTATGTTCCTTCTTTCCTTCCTGTTCTTGTCACAATTCGAGGGCAACAGAAGATTTGATTTTTCCAACCCCCTTTCAAATTCCTGGAAACTTTCTTGCTAGCACTGCTTTATTTGTCATAGCTTCATTACGTCAGCTCTTTCAGTTTACTAAACCTGAACTTTGGGCTCCTGTAATGGATCTAGTTTTAGCGGACACATTGCATCAAAGTCGGAAAAGTTTTGAAAGGGCCACCATCTAGACACTTTTGTTTCGAACAGTTTGTAGCCAAAATTTTCACATTACTTGGCTGTAGCAACAATGAGGGGCCGTAGATTTTTCTGTTATCCGACTGTGAGCATTGGTTGCATGCAAGTTCACGCAAAAGGAGGAGGTATCGTCCGTCGTGACGTCGACCATTCTTTGAGCCTCCTTCTGGCAACTTGGTTGAGTGTTTTTGACCAACTTTACGTGGCCACCTGGCTAAACACTTTGCACCCCGGCTTTCTCCTAGGCAAAAATTTGGGGGGGGGCAATAATTGTTTCGAAAAATGTTTAAAAATTGCTATTTTTTGTTGCTGAGATAAAAACTGTGCAATTTTTAACCAATTTTAGGCTTGAAATAGGCCTAAAAATCCGGTGATGCCAGGAAAATTTTTGAAAATTTACCCTCAAGATTCAAAATCTTATTTTCCCGGCACTCTT
Organism: Trissonchulus latispiculum; assembly: GCA_030248195.1. NCBI lineage: Eukaryota > Metazoa > Nematoda > Enoplea > Enoplida > Ironidae > Trissonchulus > Trissonchulus latispiculum. The sequence goes on along the minus strand of JASAND010019363.1, from coordinate 49,235 downwards.
GGATTCTGGGGAGAAGGCCCAAATTCGGGAGGGGGATGCGACCCAAGTCTGGGAAGGGTACCAATTTCTGAGGGGTCCCACGCCACCCCTCCTCCTGTAGGAAAAAAAGCCAGGCACCTTTGGGTGATAGTAATCTCATTGTGATGTCTAATGCAGTAGGCAAAAACGTAAGGATGGTAATCCTGGGGTTTTTCTAGGCAAAAATAAGTGTTTGGATGCCCCCTCCACTATCAAAATTTGGGGGGGGAATAAGATTGGCTAAAAATGCTAAAAATACCGTATAAATAGCCTGTTTCCACACACACACACACACACATATATATATATATATATATATATATATATATATATATATATATATATATATATATATATATATATATATATATATATATATATATATATATACTGCTATAACTAAACATAAAAGTGCTCAAAAATTAAGTTATAGCACCAAAAAAGTCCGGCGAACCCAGAAAATTGTTGGAAATTTTGACCAAAAATCCTAAAAATTTATTCTTTTCTGGGCACACAAGGGTGAGCGGGGGAAGCCTAAAAAAGTGGGGAGGGGTCGAGTGAAAGGGGACCCAAAAAGTGGGGGGGGGGACGCCCCCACCCTCCCTTTCGTAAACAAACCCCAGTACTCAAAAATCGAACCAACCAGTACAACAACCAACCAACTTTATTTCGCTACTGGTTTCGAGACAACACTACATGGTGGGTCTCTATCCTTTTATTTTATTAATCATCTTGACGTGATTATGTGGAAGTTAATTCAGTGATGGTTTATTGTAGCGTTGGTGGAAGGACGAGGTCTTGCCAAGGGCGAAATCGGCCTGGCCGCCATGGATCTGCACCATCCGGAACTGGAACTCAGTCAATTCTCTGATGCTTCTTCCTATGCCCAGCTTAGAATTAAGCTACAGATTTTGCAACCAGTAGAAGTGTGTAAATACTAAATTTACATAGTTGCATAGATTTTGGTTCTGATCAGAGCAACCTTTGTCTCAAAGTGTAGCAACTCCTTGCTTTAGGATAATATGTGCTTTGTATTGGAATGTGTCATTTTAGCTTTTATATAGATTATTGTACATAAATTCATTGTTAGGATACGTACTCTTATGTTGAGAGAGAGGGGCGTATCTGCTCTTTCTTGATTTTCACAGAAATTTGAAAAAAGATGAAAATATGGAGCATGGAACTATTTAATCTGTCTTGGATGCAGGGTTTTTTTTGGTTTTCGGATTTGCGTCAACCTTGCGTCCCGCTAAATTTAAGTTGCGTCCCGTTAAGAAATTTTGCGTCCAGGCAGAAATCTTGTTTTAGCGTGTTTTTTAGTGCAAAAATTGTTTTATTTATAAAAATTTCGATAATTTCTTTAGTGCATAGCTATTTAGACTATTTAGAAAGCTGATGCTGCTTAACGGTAATGCACGATTACAGGATTACCTACCAAGAATATAGATGCATCCAACATACACGACGGGGGGTCTGTGGGGCGGAGCCCCCCAGAAGTTGAAGAATTTTTTGAAATTGCAGAATAATCCGTAATGGAAATGTTTAAAAAGATTTTATTTGGCGTCTGTTGCAGAACTTAGTAATTTTATTATTATTTTTAGTATTTAATTATATATATATTATTGACACACATTATTCCGATATTTCAATGTTAGTTAAACTAATTAAAGTATTAAAAATTTATGAAATATTTAGGAATATCATTGAGAAGAAAGGTAGCAAACATTAAAACATACATTCGGTTTCGCAAATTTTGACAACTAGTGATCCTTAATAGCAGGATTATTGCACATGAGCACCGGGGGGTCTGGGGGGCGGAGCCCCCCAGAAGTTGGAGATTTTTCGAAATTACGGATTAAATCCGTTGTGGAAATGTTTAAAAAGATTATTTGGGAACTGTTACATCTATTCTAACTAAAGCTCCTAACGCTAATGCATTTTTTGAGTTAATTGCATCTGTGAATTCTTGAATTTTGAACAAAGTCAGTATAAAGTCAATAGAGAAGCGTGTATGCTCCGTGCAGCGTTATTCAACTGCAAAACAGTGAAGCATTTGTAAATACTATTACTACCGTTGGACTGCACCTGTACCTGTAAATACTGTAAATACTACCGTTGGACGCGGTCGCGGGTATCCGCGGGTACCCGCGGGCGGTCGCGGTCGTGGTCGTGGTCAAATATTCATGACCGCAATGACCGCAAATTTCTATAAAGTCGTGATAATTTAGGCCAATTTGTACTAAAAATTTTCCATTTTTTTCAATTTTTAATTGAATTGAATTCAATTCGTACATTGGATGCCAAAATGGAAGGTAGCTAAGTCTAGCTAAGTAACTTTCAATTCAGTTAAATTCAATTCAGTCAATAAGTTCTGAAAATTTCAATCAACGCCATAAGATTTGATGAGTACTAAAGGATGAAAATACTCGAAGGGAGGGAAACCAGATAAAAATGTGTCCATGACAACAACTTAACAAATAACATTGAGTAACATTGAGACATGACCTTGCACCTTGGCATTCCATGACAAAGTGGGAAACACCGGGGGTCTGGGGGCGGAGCCCCTAGGACCCGAAGAAATTTTTGGAAAAAACGGAAAAATTGGTACTGGAAACATTTAAAGTTTTTACTCTTACAAAAGTGAATTTTCTCCCGAAATCATGTTGCGTCTAGCTTGCGTCCCGCTAAAATTTCATTGCGTCCAGATAAGAAACTTTGCGTCCAGACGCACATCTGGACGCAAAAAAACCCTGCTTGGATGGCGTGAGAAGCTGTTTTGACATGTTTTATCCAATGAATCTCTCAGCAGCAGTTTTTCAACAGAAATCTCGTGACTATTTTTGCAAACAAAATAGACACAGTTTACATATTTTATTACTTAGATCATCGTACCCAGCACAGCCGTTGAACGTGGCGGCGGAATGGTGGCCATCTATCAGATGCTGAAGGAACAGTTTCCCCAGCTGTCCGTCACACCTGTTCATCGGAAAATGTTCAATGAAAAGCTGGGAATCGAGATGTCCAGCCGGCTGCGTGTCCCGGAGTGTTCCACTCTGGAAAAAGACTTGCAAAACAAGTAGGTAACTGGGACAGACAGACGTGTTTGGTGGATGTGGAGTTTAGTTGGGAGGGGAACAGGGGGTTAGGTTAGACTGGAGTCGAAACAGGAATTTTTCTAGTTTTCTCCAACCGGAATGACCAGTTTTGGAAATTGCGACGATTTCTTTGCGGGTGCAAAGCCAGATATGTATGGGGATCCCACCAAGCCTTAAATGGTAGCTATTCTACAATGTGCCTAAATGATTTCGAACTTCCATGTTTCAGTGTCTGTCGGTCTTAGAAAAAATTTGGCATATACATTATTTATTTAAGTTCTTATTTTTTATGACATTATTTTACTGCTTGTACTGTTTTGTCGTCAATTCTTTTTCATTGATAGGGTTTTTAGATACTACTGTTTGGCTTGTACTGCTGCACTGATTCGTTACGTCGAACAGATTCAGAATGTGGTGTTCGCTCCTGCCTCTGTTAAGATCACCTATCGTGGCCTGGAGAAATCGTGCTTGATTGGTTTGTTCAGTTTTTGTGATTTTCATTAAGATTTTGTTTCCTAACTTGTGGTCTTACTTCCCGCTTGACTTTTAGGTTTAGTTCACAGTATTTTTTAGTTTTTATTTTAGTTTCCTGGCTTAGATTCTAACTTCAGTTTCGGGCCCTAAAGCAATGTGCTGTTTCGCAAATGTGGTGTAAAATAAAGTAAAGTGTAAAGTGACCCCTGGAGAGAACTCCAACCTACAGAAGGTTATGGGGTGCCGGTGCTTATCTCCGGATTCACAGCCCGAAGCCAGGAGCGACAACTCTAATGTTGACTACATCTGTGGATCTCCGCAGTGGTACAAATTTACCGTCCAGTTAAGGATAGACAGCTGGGTTGGCTGGAGCCCACGATGAACCGATATGTGCTTAGTCCCTTGCTCAAGGGGATTTGTGAAGGCAGCGGAGGTTCGAACCCAGGACCGTAAGATCTTCAGTCGAACGCTTGAAATATGGTGTAGGCATAAGTGTTACCGATTGCGGGAGAACGAAAACTAACACACTGGTAGGTCATGAAAATTCAAAATTCCAAAATAAGTACAAACTTCCAAATTACGGAACTGGGTACCCATTGTGCTCTCCTCATGATACATGATAGCTACTTTCTAAATTAATAATTTTAAGTTGAATTTAAATGAAGATAATTGATAGAACAGCCGCTAATTCACGGATCCACAAGGGATACAACGGAATCACTAAAATATCAGTCCAAAACGTGAATACCCAAAAAGGTGAACGTTGTTTTGGGTATTCACGTTTTGGACTGATATTTTATAAGTTCAATTTAAATTAATATTGTTTAACTTTTAAGTTTAATTTTGATGCTCATAGGTTTTGTTCTTTTTTTCTTCGTTTTCTATTTCTACAAATTTTTCAGATCCTTCCACTGCCCGAAATCTGGAACTGATTGCCTCCCTGAAGGACATTCAAGACACCTCCTGCTCTCTCTACGGCATTCTGAACAAGACCTCTACCTATGGTGGGGCTCGCATGCTCAGAGCCAACATCCTCCAGCCGTCACGTGATCTGGATGTGATCACTGCTCGACTGGATGCCATTGAGGAAATTTTGTCGCATGATGAAGTTTGTGAAATAAATCTTTGATTTGCATATACTCACTGTATGGAATGTTAGGTTTAAGTTAAGCAACTTTGAATTATCTATCGTGGATGTTGTCTGACAGAAAAGCTTAGTCTTTGAACCGTATCGTAGAAAACAGTATGCTAATGCTTGCGGCGTTCTATTAGATGTGGCCTGCCCTGTCAACGTCTAGACCCGGATTAATTGGTGAATCTGGGCTAACACGAGCATTCAATAATCCAGTTAAGGGAACTGACCCGGATTTAAGCTTTGATAGGACAGAGACGACCTTGTATGGTCCCTGTTACACGCATGGGCCACGCCTACACCGGTGTAGGCTGGACCCGCGTACCCACGCAAGACAATATGAAGGACCCACGCAGCTGCGCCACAGCGCCGCAGTGGCGCCGCACAGTCGGCTCAGAGCGAAAAGTGACCATTCTTGTGGTCGTCGCTCAGGTCGAACGTTACGAGCTGGAGCTGATTTCTTTTTATATTTACAAATTACATATATTAAACTAACTAACGGTCCAGGTTACGTTTCTCTATCACTCCCTAGCGACCACAGTGGACCGTCAAAAATTTCGAAAATTCGAAAAATGAAAAATCGAAATCTATTCACTTTGAAGGCTCAAATCTTCCATACAATGGTTTTCTGGCACGGAGAATCGATTTTCGCTATCAATTTTGCTGCCCGACTGACCCACCCATCTTGCTGGGCTGGTTTCACTTTGCCATCGGGAGGGTCAAGTCGGAAACCGCTTCCTGGAGGTCCATAGTAGGCTTTACCTGACCTCTCAAAACTTTGTCTATAGGGATTTTTTGGTGCTCCCAGCTCATTCCGGGTATCCGTTTTGCCGTCCGACGTACCTGTTTTGCTGGGCTGGTTCCAGTTTGACTTTTGAAGGGTCAGTCGGGTGGGGGTCAAGTGGTCGAAAATAAAATTTTTCAAAAAGTGGTCAAGTTAAATCAAAGCCCTAAGTGAGCTGAGCAACTTTTGTCATAGAGCTGCATGCCCAAAGTGGCTGTAGAGTGCTGCGGTAGAGTGGGAACTTAGGCAATTTTGGGTTAAAAATAAAATTTTTCAAAATGGTCAAATTTGGTGTCAATGAAAGCCCGAAGCGAACGGAAGAACTTTCGCCATGGAACTATCCACCAAAAGTTGCTGTGTCGGATTTATGCCTTTACTTTCTCAACCGGAATTTAAAGGATAGACATAGGCTCAACACACATATTATCCCCTTTTGTTCGGAACACTTTTGTTACTTGTTTCAATATCTCAAACTAGTAAAAAGTTCTGTCCAAAAATCTGAAAAGTGGGTTTTTCCCGCTTGACTATACCCACGCAGAGGCAGGACGCGCGCAGTCAAAATATCCACGCAGACGCAAAATGTGCGCTGTCAAACTACCTACGCAGACGCAGGACGCGCGCTGTCAAAATAACCGTATTTAAAAATGCGCACCAAAATACCCAGCCGAAGAATTTCAAGAGCTCTAAATTAATCTCTTGAGACAGTTTACCGTAGGTTTGGCACAGGTTTCTTCTGGGGGCTCCCGCTCTCCTGACTCCCCGCTTACCTCTTCAGTTCTAAACAACGAAAAGAATACAAAGCTTTAAGAGCAAATTTACTCCGAAACTTAAAATTTGCTTCCACTTCTGGAGGGGATGAGCCCTCCAAACCCCCTGCTTATCTGTTTTCGTTCGCTATTCATGTTTTTACACTATAATTCAATGAGCACCCAACGTGAAATGATGCTGCGACTTTTAATCTTATTAGAAACCAGTAAAAACGCATTAGTTCGACGTTAAGTGTGTTTATAGCGTTTATTGCGTTGAGAAGCTATTTTTGTAATTTCACGCAGTAAAATTTTATTGATTTTTTATGTGAGAGGACCATTTCATTCTTTCAGCAAATTAGACTTAGTTTTTATGTTAGTAATTCTAATTAAAAATTCTGCTTTTCTTTGCAATTTCAGTAAATTCTGAAGTCTGACTCATGGTGTACTCTTGAAGGGCTATCAGCTGACACAAAATGAGCTAATAACACAAAATTTGGTTCGCAGGACGACTTTTAGCAAACCAATAAAAAAGTCAATTTTTTAGCCGAACCATGCGTGACTCAAAGCTAAACTCATGCATAGTTTTGCTTGCTCTTTCTGGATCAAACAGTTCCAGCGCTGGATCAAAGACTTGGTTCGCTAAGGAGACGCACGTATGAATATGTGTTAAAGGCCGAAGGTTGTGTTGAAATTCGGAAACACCCTTTGGGATTTAGCATTTCATATTTTTTGTAACCATTGGATAAGAAATTGGAAACTGTAAATCTGCAACATTGGCTAATAAAACTGATGGAAATCGGGCAAAACACAGCCAATACCATACCCTTAACTGCGTAGCCGGCACAATACTTTTGAAAAGTTAAGCTCCATAAATTATAACAACCATTTTGCACACAACTTTTGCTTGTTTATAAAAGTTTAGAATACACACAGGAAAACAAAAATACACAAAATCGGCACAGATCCGATTTTCAAAAACCCTGTTGCAGGTGGATGAATTTGAACTGTAAAGATTTTTGCCTTCCGAAAACTGAATGTACTTGTTCATCAAATTAAATTTGCTTCTCCTGTATTTGAATGAATTCTTCTGTCTGTAATTAAACAATAAATAAATAAGTAACAAATTCTGCATGCGTTCGCGTACCCATTTAAAAAAGGGGCCGAATCAAATTTCCAGTGAAAACCCCCAACCAAGCATTAAAGGACCCACGCACGACTAAAATCTGATGTAGGCTAATCCATTTGACCTTGCCCATGTATGTCCCTGTATACATCCTTTGCGTGCGCTGCCAGCACACAACTGAGTTAGTATGAAAGAGTTAAACCAGATGTATCGTTTTTGGTGCTAGGTTCAAACACATTTTAGACTAACTCACACACTTGTTAGCCCAGCTGGAATTTCTTTGAATGTGTGACAATTAATGAACTGATACTAAAACGGTAAAAGGCCGTAAATATGACAGTGCTTTTTTACTTCTTTGCAATGAGAAGGGCAGGAACAAAAGTTGAATCACTCAGGCACACCAGCTTACAATATTATGTCAGACATATTTTGACATCTCATCTACCTTGACTGTGCAGTAGTTCCATATGATGATTCCTAGTTTTTGCGGTTTTTCTATAGGCCTTCTTTAACCTACAAACGCTGATCAGTCGTATGCTGGACATTGAGCGGATCATGATCCTCTGTGTTCATCTGAGCACGGATACTTCGTCCAAGTTTGCAGAGTATCGAATCGGTCAGATCCTAATTCTTCGTCATACGCTGGAGTTGGTGGAACCCCTCCAACAGAATCTGATGCAGTTCAAATCTCCCCTACTTCAGAGATATTGTCAGGTTGGTAGTCACAATACTTAGGGCTTAAAATGCAGTAGAAAGAGAAAAGTACGGGGGTACTATTTTAGATGTATAGATCAGACGCCGTGTAAGCAGTGGTGAGAATTATTCGAAGCAAGAAAAGAAAGTCCTAATCTTTCCAAAATTTGTTATACTGGGAAATTATTATCGGAAACTGTTCTAAGCTTTCGTTCCCTTTGCAACTAACAAATTTTGTAGTAGAATCGTAATGAAAGTTATAAGTTGGACATGTTATGAAGGTGTACGGAAAATTTTATGGTTTGTTTGTACTGTACCTGATGTAATTTTGTGTTTTTTATTTTTTCGTTTAATTTTCAGTTGCTGAAGGACAAACGAATTGGGGAAATCATGCATCACATCAGTACGGTGATTCATACAGATGTGGAACACAAGAAGGGTGCCCTGAACAATCAGTTGCAGAAATGCTTTGCCGTAAAGGTAACACATTCTGAGAGACTAGCTGAGTTTTATTTTCCTAAAGATTTGTGGGGTCCAAGATTCATTTCCTTTCCGATTGGGTAAAACGACCAAGATGACCTCAGTAAAACTTTGGTAACAATAATTGACAACAATTAACGATTATTAACAATAATAACAATAATATTTTGGGAATTTATTCCGAACATGTTTACCTGACTTTGGAATTTTATGATTGTCATAAAAATTAAACGCTTAGAACATTAACTTTTAAAATGTCAGATTTATTTTGCTAACATAGATTCCAGGAAAAAGCACATGCCCCTCATGTCCCATGTGTAATAAAACGCTACGTTCGCGACAGTTTATGAGTATGTATATAAGTAACTCTACGGTCTGCTCAATTGAGTTTAACCGTAGCCATCGGCTCCTTGAATCTGAACCAGCCTTTTTTCTTGTCGTTACCCCCCGTTCACTACAATGCTTTAACTTTTGCAGTTCCTGAAGTTGCAGTCGTTAGTTTTCCGAAAAAGTTTGGTATGAGCTACAAAAACTAATAATGATACCCAACGCTACTCATACCCATTTTGCTCAGTTTTTTGCTTTTTTATTTTCCCTTTTGTTTATTCGTTAATTTTATTTTAGCAAGGTTTCAGTGGCCTGTTAGATGTGGCTCGACGTACCTACAATGAACTAATGGATGATGTCTCTAGTAGGCTATTCTTTTTTGAACTTTGACCTTTGACTTTTTTAATCTCTAGCTTTTCAATGTTCATTTAGTGTTCAGAGATCTTTTGTAGAACCTGAATTTTTTAGTTTGACAAAAAGTTTTGGGTGCTAGAAGAGCTAGAAGGGAACCCCCAAGAAGTCCGCTCCCCCCAGACTTGGGTCGCCCCCCCAGGATTCGGGCATTCCCTTCCCAGAATTCTAAAGTGCCCGGAAAAATAGGGTTTTGATGTTAAATTTTGAAAAATTTCCGGCTCCGCCGGATTTTTAGCACTTTAGCTATTGTAAACTTAAATTTAGGTTTTTAGCTCAGCAGCAAGAATTGCTATTTTTAAGCATTTTTCAAAAACTTTTCTCCCCCCCCCCCCGAAATCCGTGCCCCTCCCCAGATCTGGGGGCCTCCAGAAACTGTTTCCTAGGAAAAAGCCAGAGGGATCTCTTGCTTTAATACTACCGTTGAAGATCTCCCTGTTACCCATAAATCGTAGTTTGAAATTAATTGATGCCCTTATAGAGCTGTTGTGTGGATTGGATTCTTCTGCTTGCAATTCTGTATTGGAAATTCCTTTCTAGGAGCAATTTTTAGTGTTTTCCGTTTTCCTGTTTGTACTTTAGGTCATTGTCGAACGATGGCTGAAACCTATTCCCTGCCTTTCCAGTCTGATTTTTCATCAGCACGCGGTTTCTACCTGCGAATTTATCAGACCAATCGAAGAGGTGGCGGTGGTGGTCCCATTCAAATCGGCAATTTGCCCAGCTGCTGTCTCTGTGCTGATAAGTCGGGAAATAGTATCACCTGTACCACTCGAAATTTGATTAGAATTAATGGTACGTAATATAGATATACCTGTATACATATGCTTGACTGTTCATGAAGAATTGTTGTTTTTTTATTCGATAATGTTTTGTCTGTAGATCCATGCGCTTGACTTTGCTAATTTAGGTTGTATTTTTGTCTAAAAATAGGCAGGCTACACGCTACAGTAATATTCCAAACTGTTTGCAAATTCTGCAGCCATTTTCAAAACTTTTTGAAACTACAAGTTGTAATTTTAAAGTTGGTTTCATTCAGTTGTGTCCTAAAATCTTCCTCCAAACTTTTTTGTATTTTTGCTTATTTTTGGTGGTTATAGTGCACTGTGGCAGTTCAAAAAACAAAAGCAAAAGCTTGGCCATAGCGCTTTTAGTGGTCGCTTTACTACAAGATAATGTTGAACCAGTAGGACTTGCCGAATGTTTGAGTGAAAGTTGCTGCTTTCCAACAGTGTTGAGGAGGAACACAGAAACACACTAAACCACTGAAAGCTCAGACCAAGCCGATTTGTTGTTAGTGTCGGCTAACGTATATAACAGCCTTGTGGGAGCGCTGCATTCGCTTGACAGGTTCTAGACAGCGCTACAGAGACCTCTAGCGGAATTTTGTTTCCCCCTTGCTGCTATTGAAATTTTAAATCCACATGTACGTATATGTGTACTTTGTTAAATTTCGTACACTGAAACTAGCTGTGTATGTAGCTTCCCGCCCTTTGCAATTATTTTCATGTCTGTGTGTGCAGAGATTACATAATAGGCGTATGGATGACGACTCAATTCTAGCTAGATTTTTGTCGTTGTCACCTGTGAAAAGCTGTCTACGCATATTTTTCTCGTCAGGCATATATACATATTCGTCATATTCGTCAGGCATACATACAATTTGTCATAATGCAGTAACGAGTACGCAAGGTAAGGTCGCTGCGTTAAAATTTGTGGCTGTCGTTTATTGCGTTGGACTCACTTTTTTGCTCTGTTTTTATTGGAAGAAGCACAAAAGATAAGAAAATTAAGAATAACCATATACCATTATCTTCAGTGAAGGAAATGTATCTTATTTATTAACACGATTTTTATGAATATTGTAATATTTTTGTTAGCGGTATCAATGTTACCATCATGTGTGGCTTTTTACTGGGTTTTGATAATTTTGTGGAACCATGCTTTTTTCAGATCGCCTTTCAGAAATTGTCAATGAAATTATGCGTATGAGCAATATGTGAGTGAGTTATTAGCGTAAGACGTAGTCAGAATTAATAAGCGTGGTCTGTTTATAACTAAATTTGATAGATTCATTTTATGGCTAAAATAATAGTTTGGGTGAAACTTTATATTGCGATTCATTTGAGCTTAAATTTATACAGCTAACACCAGATTATTCCAGGGGACCCCAGTGCTTAGAAATTTTTGAGAGGATTGTTTTTATCAAGGAGTCAAAACAGTTTTTCTAGATTTTTATGAGTATGTTGAAATGCAAAAAATTCACAACAATACCTGGATTCGGCTTTCATTTTCGCATGCAATGATGTTACAATTGTCCTGTTGTTGTTGTTGTTATTCCCGGGGTACTCAGCCAAGAGGCTATATGAGGGCGCTAACCTTTGTCTCTCCCCATCAGTCATAGCTAGTATGACCTGGGCTTATTCTAGGGATTTTTTCTTGGGGGGGGGCTTCTTGGGGGGGGCCCCCCCCAAAGGTCCGAGGGGCACGGAATGTTTGGGGGGGCGCCAAAAATAGTGCTAAAAATAGCGCTATTTTTCTGGCATATACTATAAAAGTTGATTGTCATAGCAAAAATAAGCAGATTTAGTGTTGAAAAGGGCAAAAATTGAGTAAAAATCTCCGGCGAAGCCGGAAAATTTTTGAAAATTTGGCCTTCTGAGCGATTTTTTCAGGGCAAAATTTGGTACCAAAAGGGGCGCCTACTTTTTTGGGGGGGGGGCGATTTTTGGGGGGGGAACGATTTTTGGGGGGGGAAGGGTGTTTATGGGGGGGCCGCCCGACCCCCCCCCCCACTAGAATAAGCCCAGATGACTCTCGCTTCGTCGCCTGAATGCTGTCCCACAATGGGAAGCTGGAGCAGACACCTTCTTGGCCTTTCGGCTCCGGTAGTAAGATATCCATTAACTGCTCATACGCAAGGTAGAGGAGCACAGCATCTTTCGACACTCCAAGCCCCAAGCGCAGATGGGGTGGGATCAGAGACAAACCCGGAAAGTGTGTGATCCATTTTGAGTACATGACTCGTTTGCACCCAACACTCCCTCGCAGGAGGTAGGCGGACCACATTGCAGAGGTGCTGGTATATCCCAAGGGGGTACCTTCCACCGGGAACTCCGCGCCCTACTCTTGACGATAAGTGGATTAAGGGTTCTTTAGCGTGCACTACCCCCAGCAAGGCAGCACACGGGCCCACCAACCTAACGCCTCATCCGACCGGCGGAGCAGTGACCTAAGTTTCTTGCTCAAGGAAACAATGTTAACGTCATTATGGCTAAGGCGGGAATCGAACCTCGGACCTTTCGATCCGAAGTCCGGAGCCTTAACCATTCGGCTACACGGTCACTTACAATTGTCCTCTAGGGACTCGACGTTTTTTGCTAGACCCGACCCTGCTATTGTTGCTTTTGTTTGGTGATGTTTTGTTGAGTTCTTCAATTTGAAATTTTCTTCATGTTGCACCTTTCTTCTCTTTAGAGTAATTTCTGAACTGTTGGCCAAGATTCGTGGTCTGGTCGGCTGTTTGTATAATCTGACAGAATGTTTGTCTTCGCTGGACATGCTGATGTCACTGGCTCAAGCTTCTCTACACGGAGATCTTGGTACACAGAAATTGGGTTTTGAAATCAAATATTATTGTGGAAAACTTAAATTCTATTGTCTGCTACAATTGTGTGGATTATTCACTGTGTTGGAAATTTTTCGAGGAAGTTCTGGGGCCAATGTTGTCAACGTCTAAAATCGGGTTAAGTCACAAACCCGGGTTAGCTTTGCTATTTTTAACATGTGGAGTTAACCCGGATTTGTAACTTAACCTTGTTTGTTCCTTAATAACATCGACCCCTGATATAAACAATTTTGGAAGTTTCTTTTTGGCAAAACATAGTGTTTCCTAGCGTCAAAGTATTCGAATATTGATTTTTCTAACCTGGAAATTGGCTGCATCTGTTAACGGCTCACGTATGCAGATGAATGTAGTGTTAAAACTGAAATGTACTTATTATGCTAATTAACTTTATAGTTTGACAGTTTTGGTTCGAAATGCAGATACCCTTTATTACCCAAATGCCCGTACATCGTCATTCAATTGCTTTCCTGTTTGCTTCCTTGCTTAATTTGTTTAATTTTAGTTCGACCAGAGTTTAGTGATGTTTTGGCGGTTCGCGGTGGTCGTCATCCTATTCTGGAGCACTTTGCCTCAGAGCCTCTCACGCCGAATGATATAGTAAGTAAGACAACAATATATCGGAAGTATTTTTGCTTAACGATTGCTGGAAATTGGATTTTCCTTTTGATCTTGAGACTGATAAAAGTTGATAGTGACAATGTCTAACGCTAGCTTTCTCATTCCTCTTGTTTAAGCTCGGATGAGCTCCATAAGCTGGACGTAAAAATCATCAGATTTTTTAATAGTACGTAACAGTTATCTGGACGGTATTTATTTTCCCTAGGTGTCTCAAAATAAATCTCAAAATCCTGTAGAATTTGTTATTTTGACACCTTTTCCCAGGTTTCAGCATTTATTTTTGAGTGCGTGCAGATTGGCGAAAATTTGCCGAAAATGTCCAACTTCATGTAAAATAAGCCGTAATTTGTGGGCCCAATTTGCTGCTAAAACTGGAGTTTTTAATAGAAAATCAATATGCACTATATACTTGTATATTTTAAAAAATTAGTCGCATAATTATTTTCTGAGAGATGATGTTTGCAAGGTTTGCTAACGCATATAAAGCTACAACAGAGTTGCAACATTCCTGTGGAGCTCTGAACCAATGTAGTATATATCTGTTCTTATCAGCTTAATCTCTGATACAGGTTTTACGGACCTCGAGTTTAACTGATTTTTGGAAAAGTGATGAGTGATCCAGCTTGCTGGACCTCATCAAGGGTTGATCCGACCCTGCACAGACAAGTCGAGATTTGCCCCCCTCTCCGAAAGGAGAGAAATTTGTTAAAAGTTGAAGCTGTAGGTTAACTTGCTAATAGGTTCATTATAAAGCTTGAGAATTGCTTGCCAAAGAAACTATTTTGCAGGATAACTTACTATTTTATTAGTATGGATTTTTAGTAACGCTTTTATACATCAAAGGTTTTGCCTAATGAGTGCAGGGGTCGGGCAGATGTTTTTATTATCACTCTATTAATAATGCCTTGTGCCCTTCACGGATCCTCGTTCAACTCAATGTCTTGTTATATTTAAAATTAATTAATATAATAATAATATTTATACTAGTAGGACAGATAGAGTCAAAACAGTCACAAGTCCACGGATCCGTGCGGGTACGATGATATTATCACAATTTTAAGAATGAAAATCAAAACATGGACACCCAGAGTCAGACCAACCTTATTTCACAACCGGTTTCGATGCTCCACCGTGGGCATCTTCTTCAGGTGATTCTTCACACGCTGCTATCGTTCCTGGGGGATCAGATAACGGGGGATCCAATTTCGGGAGGGAAGGAAAATTTCAAAGTCCCTAACCGACCCTCCCGGCAATTTCGGTCCTCCGGTACCCCCGGTTCTTGCCGGTCTGGCCCCTGAAGCCCCAACCCAACCTGAAGCCAGTTGGTCTGACTCTGGGTGTCCGTGTTTTGATTTTCTTTCTTCAAATAATAATATTTATACTGTTGTTAATACCATATAGGGATATTATTGTTACTAATATTCATTGCACTATCTATTACATTACGATCTTTTACATCAAGAAAATGAGGTAAACGCGGGCTAGCAGGCGGATCCACGAAGGATAGAAGGCATAAATCATAAAGAAATAATGAAAAACGCCTGCCTGCTGTCACTAAGCCTTAGTTCGAAACAGGATTGAGCCAATGGGCGGGCACTATTTTCATTATTTCTTTGACGTTTGTTTAGTATGCCTGTGCCGACAGCAATTTTATCATCATCACGGGACCCAATATGGGCGGAAAGTCTACCTATCTGAAACAGGTGGCCCTACTGCAAATTTTGGCTCAGATGGGATCCCATGTCCCAGCTGATTCCGCCTGCTTCCGTCTGTCGGATCGAATCTTCTCCCGGATGGGACACAATGACGACCTGGAACACAACAGTTCGTCCTTCGCTGTTGAGGTGTGTTTCACAACACTGATCTGTATCGAAAATGTAGTGGGGGTTTACTTTTGAAATATTCGTATTATGTAGGGGCGCGATAGCGCCCCTACATAATATGGGTATAAAGGCGTCTGCGCGGCCCTCTGGAGACCGTGTTGGCCTGGTGCCAGCTAATTAGAGGTCCGGCGGTGGTAAAAAGGTTACCATCGTAAACAACTCGAGTAGTACTACAAGTACCACCATACTTTTGGTTCGAATTCGAAACTTCGAATTTTTGCACTAGGCGATAGTTACCGTGCGTTTGTTTTTTTTTCTCGGTGAATAACGCTTATTGGAAATGCATTTTACGGCTAAGTGTTGGAACGATGTGGGCATTTTGGCACCATACTACTATTATATGTTGGTAGACAGGATCCCCCCATGCTACCTTTTTTTGGTCATTTTGGCACCTGGCCAATTTTGGCTCTGTGCCAAGGTCCCAAAGTCGGACTTTCGCTATTTTTCGCAAATTTTGGTCACACTTTTCTAGAACTGGGTAGAAGCTGGAGAGGTCTAGTATCTTTTGTTGAAAATTACCAGTAGGGGTGCATAAAGTAACGAGGGGGATTTTTTAATTTTGCTCCCTAGCTTTCAGGAGATGGGCCCAAACTTTGCATTTTTTTGGCCTGTTTGGGCGAAAAGTTTCTAAGTCCCACTTTCACTGGAAATAGTCAAAAAGTCGCCAAAAACGGCGTTTTTCGGCCTCGGGGTGGTCCCCATATATAGTAAATCGGGGTCGCTGAAAACGATGAGCATACTGCCGATACCGCCCGAAGTGACCACTGGTCAGCATGGCTCCCGTGGTTCCTCGCCCAGGGTCAAAATTGGGAAAACTCCCAATAAACAGCGTTTTTCGGCGTTTTGGCCGGGGGCATATATAGTAAATCGACTACGCTCGTTTCAATGGGCATATCGCCGAAACCGACGGAAGTGACCACTGGTCACTACAGCCTACGGGGCCTATTGACCACTGGTCAAACGGCCTAAAACTGCGTTTTTCGGCGTTTTGGTCGGGGGCATTTATAGTAAATCGACTACGCTCGTTTCAATGGGCATATCGCCGAAACCGACGGAAGTGACCACTGGTCACTACAGCCTACGGGGCCTATTGACCACTGGTCAAACGGCCTAAAACTGCGTTTTTCGGCGTTTTGGTCGGGGGCATTTATAGTAAATCGACTACGCTCGTTTCAATGGGCATATCGCCGAAACCGACGGAAGTGACCACTGGTCACTACAGCCTACGGGGCCTATTGACCACTGGTCAAACGGCCTAAAACTGCGTTTTTCGGCGTTTTGGTCGGGGGCATATATAGTAAATCGACTACGCTCGTTTCAATGGGCATATTGCCGAAACCGACGGAAGTGACCACTGGTCACTACGGCCTAGGAGTCCTATTGACCACTGGTCAAACGGCCTAAAACTGCGTTTTTCTGCGTTTTGATCGGGGGCATATATAGTAAATCGACTACGCTCGTTTGAATGGGCATATTGCCGAAATTGAGGGAAGTGACCTGTGGTCACTACGGTCTATGGGGTCTATTGACCAGTGGTCAAACCCCTTAAAACAGCGTTTTGCGGCGTTTTGGTTGGGGGCATATATAGTAAATCCACTACGCTCGTTTCAATGGGCATATTGCCGAAATCGGGAGTGACCAGTGATCACTACGGTCTATGGGGCCTATTGACCAGTGGTCAAACCCCTTAAAACAGCGTTTTTCGGCGTTTTGTTGGGGGCATATATTCTAAATCGACTACGCTCGTTTAGCATGGCACTGTTCAAGCTCCTTGTATCCATTACCGCATTGCTGGAAAGGGATCCTTTAAAATGACAGAAGGACAAGAAATAAAAATGCTCCTCTGGAGCATGAAAAAGTAATATGGGTGATGGTGAGGTTGCAAAATCAAGAGAGGACTAGTCTTTAAAATGCTTAATATGGGGCTAGGTTAAAAAATAGAGGAGGACTAGGTTGTGAGCGAATTAATATGGGCACAGCTTCGCCGAACAACCCATATTCGCGGGATTTCACGTTTCGTCTTAGCTTAGAGCTATCAATGTCAGTCGATAAAAAATTAAGCAGTTGAATACTCATCGAATATAGCTGTTTGCATGTACTGTTAGACTAGCTGCTAGCAATATACGTAAATTATCATCATTTTGTTGTGTTGAACTACCGCAGGCTCTACTACTAGGAGAGGTCTAAGGATATGATGCTAAAGCTATTGGTCCAAGTCAGGAGGAAATAGAAGATCGTGGGAGAGTCCTAAATTATTCTTGAATATAAATTTTCCGTATAAATGGATACGTAAAATGCGCTGGTTAGTATGAAGCACTTATCGAAGAAAACGTTTGCTAAAATAAAAGTTCGAATAAAGCTCGAGCACATACCGTAGCTGTAGGTTATTTATGAACTATAAACCAAATGTATGGTGGATATGCATAATAATTTGCATTTACAAACCGCGAATATGGGTTGTTCGGCGAAGCTGTGCCCATATTAATTCGCTCACAACCTAGTCCTCCTCTATTTTTTAACCTAGCCCCATATTAAGCATTTTAAAGACTAGTCCTGTCTTGATTTTGCAACCTCACCATCACCCATATTACTTTTTCATGCTCCAGAGGAGCATTTTTATTTCTTGTATGTAGTGCCTGTGTGAGTAGGGTTGGGTTTCCCCGTAAAAATTCGGAAAACTTATGTTTTCTTGATTTACTTTTGTCGGATAGCAATAAGCGAAAGGGTATCAATCTTTTTTGGGAGCCCGGAAATGAGCGGGTTTGGTAAATAAATACTTATTTTACTGCAAATACACTGAAGTTTCCAGATCTTATGTATATACCCAACCCAGTGTCTCAAAATTTGTTGAACGTCACCTGTAGAGTTATTAAATGAAATTAAAGTCATGCTCCGAGTGCCGACCACTGAAAGTCAGAAGTCTGACGTCTGTGGGAATTTCAACTCGCAACCTTTCGTTTAGCGTGTGAACACTGCGCAGGTAGGTTTTGAATTACCAATTTGGATAATGTCATGCGTGAACACGCGCTAGCAAGAGTACACGCTAATAATGCTAAACATGAAGTGTCTAGAAAAAGTATGCCTCCAATTTTACGATCGTAAACGTTGTATAATCATATTTGCTTTTCCGATTAGCAGAACGAAATGTGGGGTTCATTTTACAGTTAAAGTTTTCTTTAGCTCAGTAGTGGCCAAAGTTGCAAGCTTAAAGAACCAAGGATTAGCTGGAGTTCCGGAATTAGCGGACTTCCGATTCGCATTTTAATCTTTATACGTAGGTAGCTTTTGGCAGTAGTATCGGATTCGGAATTTTTTCACCAAGTATATAACAAAGAAATCATTAGTTCCGCTTGATATGTACCCTTGCGAATCTGGTTTCAAGTCTTAAAAGAATGAGGGCTATCTTCATAAGATTCCTTTTATTTCATATGCATGCTTCAATGCTATTCTTCAAATTTGTTGTTATTCATTTTTGTTTTATCTCAGATGAAGGATATGAGCTATGTGATTGCTGGGATCACTGATCACTCGCTGATTTTGATTGATGAGCTTGGACGCTGTATGTCCATTTGGTTAACTAAGTTTTCTATTTTAAATTTTTCAATTAAATTTAAATTTCAATTTAAATATCATAGGGGTCGCGGTAGCGACCCCTATAATATGAGTCAAAACGCCCCAATGACTGCCTTCAGAGGCGCTGCGCAGAGGCTGCGCAGATTCCTGCGCAAATTTTGTGCGCAAAAGAAAGTCCGTGTCGAGTTTAGTATAATTGGAAAATTTCATCCCCCTAACACTTACCGTTAAAAAGTTGCACCTGCCGGCAGTTATGCCGGCGATGTTTTTTTTCCGGTGTCTCCGTTTTACCCTCGTATGTCACCATTTTGTAGCCTCTTTCACAGAATGTAGCGAAGTTCAGACACCTATTGCGGTATATCATCAATATATATAGGTTACTGACTTTCGATATATGTGGTCGCCGCCGCGCCACAGTGCGCCGCAGCGCCACAGTGGCGCCACAAAGTCGGCTCAGAACGTCGAAATGGCCAAAAGTATGCCTGGGATTAGCTTCTTTCCAGCTCTTTGTGCAAATACAAACCAGACAAGTTATATATGGTTGATAAGGACATATATCCGGATTCTATGAGACTCAGCTAAGTTCTTAATTGTTGTATTTTCCCTATGTTTGTTCCCTCACTAAGTATCCCTGTAACTTTGCTAACTTCGTTCTATTATGACGTTTGAAGTCGGATTTTTGATATGTTGCGCCACAGCGCCACAGTGGCCCGCCGAATGTTGGGTCCGACTTTGAACTTAGTTTTTTCGCTTATTTTTCAAGATAGACTTCTCAAATCTTGCATATAAAGGTTTTTTGGGACGGAGAATCGATTCCCGCTATCAGTTTTGCTGCCCGATTCACCCAATTTGCTGGGCTGGTTCCACTTGACCGTCTGAGGGGTCAGGTCGGTAACCGCTTCCGGGAGGTCCATAGTAGGCTTTACTTGGCCTCTCAAAACTGTGTCTATAGGGGTTTTCTGGTGCGCCCAGCTTATTCCCGGTCTCCATTTTGCCGTCCGACCCACCCATCTTGCTGGGCTGGTTCCAATTTGCCGTCTGGAGGGTCCGGTCAGTACCGACTTCCGGGAACACCATATAGGACTGTACTTAGCCTCTCAAAACTTTGTCTATAGAGGTTTTGTGGTGCGCCCAGCTCATTCCTGGCATCTCTTTTGCCGTCGAACCCACCCATCTTGCTGAGCTGGTTCCACTTTGCCATCTGGAGCGTCAGGTAGGTGGGTGGTCATGTGGTAAAAAATGAAAATTTTCAAAAGTGGTCAAATTTGGTATCAAATGAAAGCCCTGGGCGAGCTGAGCAACTTTTGTCATAGAACTGCATGCTCAAAGTGGCTGTGGAGTGCTGTGGTGAGGTGGGGTGGGGACTTAGGCGATTTTGGGTCAAAACTAAAATTTTTCAAAAGTGGTCAAATTTGGTACCAAACGAAAGCCCTAAGCGAGCTGAGCAACTTTTGTCATAGAAATGCATGCTCAAAGTGGCTGTAGAGTGCTGTGCTGGGGTAGAGGTGGGGTCTTAAGCCGATTTCACACGATGGGGATTTCCATGGGGATTCCCCCGGGGACACAACATTCGAAAATTTTTCCAAAAATCCCCAGGGGATCCCCAAGGGGTCTTTTCATGGGGATTCTATTCACACGATGGGGACAATCCCCAGGGGATGCTTGTTATAGATAACGTGTTGTTTCTAATTTTTTATTACTAACACTAACGAATGGAATTGCTTTTTCCAACAATTTAAATAACAATAATACCAATTCGAAATATGATCATCTGAAGGCAAAAATTATAAACAAAAAGTAGTTTCTATCAACTGGATTTAAATGTAAAACTATAGGCATAATAATTTAATTTGGAGCTAATTGTTAGTTAATTTAATTCATCGCTATGATTTTTCTTCAGACTGTTTAATTATAATGTTTTCGCTTTTCCTAGTTCTTAACAACTCAACAAACCAGTGAAATTGTTACAATTTTGCTTGTTACATAAGCAATATTATTTCGCATTTTGTTATAATGTGTTTAAGACTGTTTTGACTACAATGTCAGCTGACTTTGCTGCTCTCTGATTGGTTATTTCATGGGGATCCCCATAGAAAATTGCTCGGCGAACAATCCGTCCCCATGGGAATTTTCATGGGGATCCCCACAGAAATCCCCATAGAAATCCCCATGGGGCGTCCCCATGGGGATAGATGGGGTCCCCATGGGGATCCCCATGGGGAAATCCCCTGGGGAATCCCCACAAAAATCCCCATCGTGTGATATCGGCTTTAGCCGATTTTGGGTCGAAAATGAAAATTTTCAAAAGTGGTCAAATTTGGTACCAAATGAAAGCCACAAGTGAGCTGAGCACCTTTTCTCATAAAAGTGCATGCTCAAAGTGGCTATAGAGTGCTGTGCTGGGGTATGGATGGGGGTCTTAGGCGATTTTGGGTCGAAAATGAAAATTATCAAAAGTGGTCAAATTTGGTACCAAATGAAAGCCCTAAGCGAGCCGAGCAACTTTTGTCATAGAACTGCATGCTCAAAGTGGCTGTAGAGTGCTGTGCTGGGGTAGAGGTGGGGTCTTAGCCGATTTTGGGTCGAAAATGAAATTTTCAAAAGTGGTCAAATTTGGTACCAAATGAAAGCCACAAGTGAGCTGAGCACCTTTTCTCATAAAGTGCATGCTCAAAGTGGCTATAGAGTGCTGTGCTGGGGTATGGATGGGGGTCTTAGGCGATTTTGGGTCGAAAATGAAAATTATCAAAAGTGGTCAAATTTGGTATATACCAAATGAAAGCCCCAAGTGAGATGAGCAACTTTTCTCATAAAAGTGCATGCTCTAAATGGCTGTAGAATGCTGTGCTGGGGTAGAGGTGGGGTCTTAGGCGATTTTGGGTCGAAAATGAAAATTTTCAAAAGTGGTCACAAATTTGGTACCAAATGAAAGCCTCATGTGAGCTGAGCAACTTTTCTCATAAAAGTGCATGCTCACAGTGGCTGTAGAGTGCTGTGGTGGGGTAGGGGTGGGAGGAAAACTAAGCTTCTATCATAGAACCACTAACCCTAAGTTGCTGTGGAGCGGTCTGGTGTGAGGGGTGTCAGGGTGGAACTGAGCCAATTTGCCATACAACCACACACGTGAGTCAGAGTATTTAATGCATATATAATGCTTAATGATTCTTTAACGCTTTTATGTCAACGACATGTAAAAAGTGGATAAACAAGAAATAAAAATGCTCCTAAAGAGCAAAGAAAGGAATATGAGTCAACGTGGAACATGTAAAATGCTAAATATTGTCGGTTGTAAATTAAGAATAAGACAAGCATGTAAAATGCTAATATGAGTCTGGTGAGGTTGGAAAGTGCAGAAGACAAGTTTGTACACGCACCAATATGAGTGCATGCCAAATAGACTCATATTGGCATGCCGTAAAAAAACAATAATGCATGCATCCATTGCGGAATTCTAACGGATATATTTCTACCCAGGAGTTAAGACGAATAAGTAGCGTTATTGACGTCACATGGATATCCCAACCATGGTCAACATTGTCAACTTTTCTCCTTAGGAAACTGTTAAACTGTTAGTCAACAATGCGCCGACGGACGGATATATATATATAACATTTTTAATAAGCGTTTGTATAACTCATGTATTCAGAGACTCAAAGTTAAATCTGATGTTAACTTTCGTGACAATACACGTATATACGTGCGTAACCTGTGGAGCATCCTGTCATCCACCCTAAAACTACCCTGTCTCGTCGTGCTGACATTACGTCTACGTGAGTGATATATAACCGAAATTCGCAACCACTTGCCTTCAGAATACTAATAATGCCAATATGAGTCTATTTGGCATGCACTCATATTGGTGCGTGTACAAACTTGTCTTCTGCACTTTCCAACCTCACCAGACTCATAATAGCATTTTACATGCTTGTCTTATTCTTAATTTACAACCGACAATATTTAGCATTTGACATGTTCCATGTTGACTCATATTCCTTTCTTTGCTCTTTAGGAGCATTTTTATTTCTTGTATTTTCTTCATTTGCCTGTGTAGTCGCCGCCTATGTCTGCGTTTTTAAGCACTGGCATTCATGTGTCTTTACCAATGGGTTTAAGTGCTTGCATTTCTTTAGTTTTGGATTAAATCTGTGTCATAGAATTTTAGTTTTTGTTCTAATTTTAATTAATAAAATGGTTTCAGACTTAGTTTTGTTTTGTTTGTAGGTACAGCCAATGAGGAAGGATTAGGCATGTGCCAGGCGATTTGTGAGCATCTCATTTCCACTAAGGTTTGCTTTTGTTCTACGTTTTTATTCCTTTGCTGTCAGTGCGCAAGCTTAATTTTTAATTTTAACGCTTTTCTTCTGAGGATTTCTATTTGAACGGATTTGTTGAAAATATTATTTTGAAAACAAAAAACAACCATCTCACTGCGCAACTTTGTTGGTTTTCTAACTGAAATATAAGAGACGTGATTGTTGTGCACTTTTTAAAGGATTTTAGTAAGTTTGGTATTTCATTTTTTACTAAGATCAGTTCGTTTCTGTTTTAGGCTTTTACTTTCTTTGCAACCCACTTTTTGGACCTGTCTGCGCTTGACGCTTTTTATGCCACAGTGGAAAAGTTAGTTTTTCTCAAGAATTGTCCCTTTTTGGTATCTTTGGTTGATTCAAAGTTATGCATCTGAGCACGCTCTCCATTATCAGAACAAAAACTATTTGAACACTTCTCTGCAATTATTTCGGCCAATTATTAAACAAATCATTCCCTCTGTAAAATTAACCCCTGGTTGAAACGGGGAGTGTGCTGGGTTTGCTTCGCGCACTCTTTTTGAGGTTACCGTTTTGTATTCATCACTAATTAATAATTTTGATTTTTGGAATTTAGAACCGTTAAATACTATTGGAATTTCGATATTTTTTGTATTTCAGCTTTCACTTTTCTTTGAGTACCCAGGAAACTTCCAGTGGAAGGGAGCGAACTGTGATCAATCATAGACTGAAACGTGGGCCCTATCGTGGTCCCTTGTATGGTAAATCTATTACGTTCATTTTAATTTTTTATAGGTGGCTTGTTCTTAGTCCAGTTTTTAAGTTAATTCAGCTCAGGCATGAGAAAACGGAAGACATCATTGTTAACGTCTTAATATCCAGTTATTTCTCGATCTCGTTCTTATGTCAATTCAGTAGAGCATTATCTTTATGCTGAGTTCTAGATTTGAGTACTGAAGCTTGTGTACAGAGAGCACCAATGATAATGGAAGGTATATAAGTGTGCTCTTCTCTCCTGGCTCCGTGGTGTAGTGGCTGCACGCCTAACTGCAGTCTGGAAGGCCCGTGATTCGATTCCCGGCGGAGACAAATCGTCAGACTTGTGTTATTTCAGGCTTTGAAATTGCTGAATTGGGCGGGTTGCCTCCGTCTGTTTTGGCCAATGCTAAAATGATTGCGGCAAGACTTCAAAATGCCAATAAGGTAATTGGTAAGCTACTGTAAATATGTATGCTCGTCTGCGCGTAGTAATATTACAGTGTGCTCTGGTTTTTACAGTTAAATTTCGTGATTTTGTGAACTTCTCGAAACATCCTTGTGCTAAACTTTTGTTGTTCTGGTGTGATTTCTGATTTTTTTGCCCAGAGCGTTTTGTCACGGCAAGCATTCTTATTCCTTGGTTGTCAGGTTGTTGGCTTGTGGGGTCATAAAAGCTAAAGGACTCTTTGTAACCTAGTTACAAAATAATTGTTTTTTCAACTCAGTTATCTACAGTTCCTGTCATCTATTGTGTTGCTCATTCTAGAGGACTGCTTTCGCAAATGGTGCCTTTCTGAAGAAGCGAGCTGAGTTCAGAACCAGCGCTAAGCTAGCCCAGGCTGCTAAGTTAGTAACTTAATTTGTTTACTTTATCATAAAATAAATGTTTAACATAATCTGTTTTTGTAGCGCTGCGCTCCTTGTGTAGAATTATGGTAAACATTTGCTTGCTCTTTAATTCGCTTATAACTAGTGTTGTCACGTTAGAGAAAAATCCGGGCCGGGTCCGGGCCGGGCCGGGCCGTTCCTAGTCATCCGGGCCGGGCCCCGGGCCCGGCCCGAAGCCCGAGCCCGAAACAGGCCCGAGGCCCGGCCCGGATTTCGGGCCCAAAACAGGCCCGCCACCGGCCCGAATATTCAAAATCGGTAGAAATGATTTTTAAAGTGTAATTTTAGTTTTAGCAGATAATAAATATGAATGATGATAGGAAATATATGTAAAAACAATGAATTGGCGTAGAAGCAATGCCCCTCTTACTAATACAAACTTTATTGTACGTTATTTTTACCGTCTCTTGTTTGTCTCTCGGAGTTTTAAGAACGTAGTCCGAATAAACTAATAGACACAATAAATTAATGCGTCACTCCCCAATCTTACATATCATTGAAAACATTTCAATGAAATCTATTGCGGTAATTTGAAAATATATATCGAGCTATATATCTTGCTCTAGCGGAGTAAAAGTGCCAAACAGCAGTGATACTAGTTTTTAATCAATGTTTGATTTAGATTATACAATACATTAATAATTTTCAATTCAACGGAAGTGGGAAGCTTCTAGTTTCAAGGATTTTCAGTAAAAATTTGGTGTATTTCTTTCCATTTATATAAATTTTTCATAGGCGCGGAAACGGCCCGGGAAATAATCCGGGCCTGTTTCGGTCCGGGCCCTAAAAAAATCCGGGCCGGGCCCGGGCCGGGCCGATCCGACCGAATCTTGATCCGGGTCGGGCTCGGGTCAGGGCCCGGGGCCCGAGCCCGATACAGGCCCGGATGACAACACTACTTATAACGGCTCCTGTAAGTTTCATAAGACTGTATTTCAGTAATAGTATGAAACCAAACCAGGAATTTGAAGTTTACTCTTTTTGTTGCTTCTGTTTCAGATTTTGTGATCAGGATCGTGAAGCCCTTCGGCTGTACCTGAAACGGCTGAAAGCGGAATATTTGGAGGAAATTCGATTGGCCGAAGAAATTGAGCAGTCCAATCAGAACCAACCTCCCAGTCAGTCCTCACCCGCCAACCAGGAATCCGGGGAAGAGATCTCGCCTTCAGCCAATGAAGAAGAAAATCAGGAATAATTGTTGTTGTATTTTCGTTTGTGTTGTTTTTTGTTACTTTATTCTTCTAGTACATAGTATGTACTCTTGTCTGTTCTCAGCATTTTTCTTGATTTTTTCTTGTTTGTTGTCAATTTTGTTACATTTCTCAGGTTTCTTTTACTTGTCTTATTATTGTGTGTGTTTGTTTAATGTTTTTAGTGTTGCTTTTAGTGATTTTTATACTTTAATGTTTTCTGTTTCATTTGTTAATTCCAGTGCTGGTCACTACTTTCTCGCCTTATCGTTTATCGTTTTAATTTTTTATGCGTTCACCGGTTTTGTTTTTTGTAATTTCAAGACTAATAAATTTTGTTTTGCTTTTTTGATGTTAAGTTATAGAATTTCGAGTTATGACATACTGTTTAATAAATACTGGTTTGCGATTGGTTAGCTAACTATATAAAGGTATAGTCCAATCTCGAAGTCCTAGACGAGAATAAATCAACCAAACCCTACATGATTTTGAGATGATTTATTGTTAATTTATTGTTTTAATTACATTTGTAATTAAATGTTTCCCAAATTACTTCTTTGGTTGCATATGTGGTACATCAGGATTTGTTGTGAGCTTTTAGCCTAGGCGCAAGGCGCTATTAACAAGTTTTTTGGTCAGGTCCTTGCACTCTCGCTGTTGTCAGCATCAGATACAGGCTTCGTTCCCCGCCTCCTAAATTGGGCGTGGGCTGGGCCGCTTCATCAGGGTGGCCGGCGCCGGCACTACCACCAGCCCCGCGACCCCCACTCCATAAATTATTTTCATATGAATATAGTAATTGTTACTTTTATAATATTTGAAAGTTTTCCTAATTCTCTTGATTCTGTGACAATGCGTAACTCCAAAACCTTATGTCAGCACCACTAGCGTAGCCAGAAAAAAATTCGGGGGGGAATGCAAAATCTTTTCGGGGGTTATGGGGGGCGGAGCCCCCCAGAAGCTGAGAAATTTTTCTATTTCGGGACCTTCGTGGAATTTTTACAGAGCATTCGTTGAAATTACAATAATTTTTTGGTACAATGCGTGTTCATGCACCCTAATGATGCAGAAGGTGGTCAAAGTACACCAAATATATAGAGTAAATGGTACTCATTTTTAAGCGCAAAACACGTATTATAAAGGAACAATACACTTATTTCGCGCCGAAGGCGCGAAAATTTTTTGATAAATGGGCGTCTTACACATGGCAGGAAAAAATTCCTGGGGCAACACAATTTCGGGGGGGGGGAGGGGAATTCCCCCATTCCCCCCCCCCTGGCTACGCGCCTGGTCAGCACTATCCACCAAAGTTAACCCATCTTGCCAGTGGCACATCAAACAGATTTGACTCAAAAGAAATTGTAGGACTCAGAATAGAGTGTAGACACTGTAATAATAGTTACAGTATAAGGGAAGGTACTCTGTCGGAAACATTTTCGGATAATCCGCCCTCCCGTCTTAATATCTTTTCTAGATGTAGGTCAACAAAATTTAAAGGTTATGTATATACCTTTATAACTGACTGCTTTGATTTCCTGCGGTTGCATACAGTGAGAATTACAGGGGGGGGGGGTGTGCGCGAGAGCGACCCCCCCTGTAATATGGGTGTAACCAATGACTTGCGCTTCGCGGCCATTTGAGACTCGTTCGAGTACCGTACCAGCTCAATACTGAACGAAACTCGGCAAGTTTGTTATCGTTGGAATCTACACGACGAGTACAATACGTTGCAAAAAAGTTTTGGTCAAAATTTTCAGCTTTGACAATTTTTCGATTCCGGACCAGTTAGGTCTGTATGATTTTTTCTCTATAAGTCATGCTTGGAAAAATGCAATTTTCTGTCGGAGTGTTACGGTTTAATATGTTCTAAATGTCGATATGATCCCATGCAGAGCTGGAGGTGGGTCACGTTTACCCGCGGGTCGGGTAGGGTGTGGGTCAAAGTTGGGTCAAAAGTGAGTCAGTCCAGGCTCCAAAATCCACATTTTAGCACTAAAATTTTGAAAAATTTTCAGCTTCTCCGAATTCTAGTGTTCTTCGTATTTTGCTTTTCCGTGACATCTGGCCAAAATTTTCACAGCTTCCCCAAGCGATGTCGATGTTTTGAAAAAGGACAATGTTTCACATCTAGCAATGTAATGATTTCTGTAAATAGTAGATCTAGATACAAAACAAAAACAACAAGTGACCCCTAAAAGGGGTATAATTCCGCCCAGGAGTTATCTTTATCGTATAAGCGCGGCCTTCTTCGCATCCAACGGGCATGGCTTAAAAATTACATATATGGTTTAAGCTGCTGGTATCAGTGGTATCCTTTTGTGCAGTGCATTTCTGGTGATTTTTTAAAACGCTATAACTTTCGCAATTTTGTGAGTTGAAAAGAGCTTCATACACCGTTTTAAAGCTTATAATCAGTACATTCACATGAGCTTACGAAACTAGCAAAATTAGCAAAAAATTAGCAAAAATGCTCTGATATAACGGCTAAACATAGACCATACATTTTTAACATTGATTTCTCAAAACTGCAGAATCGGCCAACAGTTCTTTTTGTGCCAAGATATGAAGGACATTTGGGCCGAGGGCCGTTCTTTTTGATTTGGCTCAGCAGGTCTTAACGCTCGAGAAAATCGACCAAATGCAGGTTACCACGAAATTTTGCAACTTTGCATTGAGTTTTTGTGCTATTCGTTATGTTTCGCCACCAACCCAAGAAAAACGTCCCTCCGCAGATGTGCGTATTTCCAGTCTTGTAATAATCACAGTTTTGCCAAAATGGTTTTTCGGCCAAATTTCTAGCTTAAAGCAACGAACTCCTGCTAATGGGCATTGATAAAATGTGCAATCAGACTGTGTATCGATCGTGTATAGATGGACCTAAACTGTCCGTAAGATTTGACAGTACTTTTGAAAAAACTGATTTCATCGAAAATTGCCAATTTTACCCTCAAAATAGTTTTTTGTTTACACTGACTTAACCACTGGAGATAGCTCGAAGGTTGTAAGAGCAAAAATGTTCATTTCTCTTTCAGCCATAACAACCAATCAAGTGTATCGACTACGTACTGAGAGAATAATGGCAAAAACCAAAAAATTCTTATCTTCTCACCTAAAAATGCGGGACTGGTCCCAGAATGTTAAAGAGCACGAAAATTAGGTGATTTCGTAAGTTTTAGCTATTTATGTAAAGGATTAATCCCGTATGAGTCAAAAATACCCGAAAGGAAACTAGCACCTTAAACCAACCAGGTATTTGCGAGGAAGTATAGTTTTAATGACAGAACAGAACATGACAGAACAGAAAGTTGTTTTAATATCCTAGTCGTCTTCGGTTCGGTACGGGTCTGGCTGATAGCGGTGATCTGACTAGAAGGTTACATTCATTAGCAAGAATTGGTTTTAGCGAGTTTAGCATTAGTGAGAATTGGTATCGCGAACGCCTTCAAAAGAAAGTTCTTGAGCTCTGAGGTTATTTTAAAAAGTCAGCAAAGCAAAGCAAAGCAAAAATTTAAAGCAGAGAACTTTTCCAAATTAGTTGATGTCAGGTCTACTAACTTGAGCTGCAACCGCTGCTCACAAGCAGCGACCAGTACAAACTGATCGTAAACATCATAGACATCTCATTTGCATATTTCAAAATCAACCCTTTTGCTTTTACAAGCTGAATTTCAATTCTGCCAAGGGGGGCATCAACAGAAACGATGTAAACCAACAATATTTAAAGCTCATTTTCAAAAATAAAAAATAGAAAATTTAATTTAAAAACAATAAATGCAACCATTAAGGCTACCGAATTTGTGTTAAATTTTATTTAATTTTTAAAATGGTTATCTGAAGCAAGTTTTTGCTAACACACCCCCTGCTGGGAAAAAAACCACCTACTAGGTTTGTGTGTTAAACATAGCTCACAAATAATTTCCTTCCTGAATTTATGTACATGTTTAGGGTCAACCCATTACAAAGATTCCGCCTCCGGCGGAATAAAAACTACTTTTATTTAGAAAACATTGTAACTGTTTCGATAATGAAGTAGTTAAAGAAAGATATTTTTATCAGGAAAAGGCATATCAAGGCTTAAATAAAAATTAATCTAAAAACGCCTATATACAGATCTTTTAGAAGGCAAATTAGAGAAAATTTGCGGTCGTTGCGGTCACAGAATTGTGTCCACGCTCGCATGCGCCCACGGGTACCCGCGGTTAGCCATGCCCGCAGCCAACCCTGAGACCCAACTAATCAAGCTCATATTTGCACAAAATATGTGCTTGCAGATGGCTTTTAATTAGGATATACTACTGACGCTTGTTGCAGTTACATGCTGCAGCCATTAACGAAAATCCCAAAATTTAGAAATCAACTGGATTTAAATCATCTGGCCTCAAAACTTTTTAATCTCGTTTATCTCTCCGAATATTGAAGATAGCAAAATTCGCCCAAGAGAAAAGTTATACAAATTGACGAGCTCTTTCGATTGAATAGGAATATGGCTAATTTCAAACAACTACATGAGACTTACTAGGAAAAAATCAGAATTTTCATCAGAATCAGCATAAATCAAAAATTTTAAATTTCCACATAAAGACCCCGGGATTGTTTATAATGTGTTCAGGAACACTGAAATAGAATGTTCTGGAAGTGTCAGACATTTTAGATTACGTTTGCTAAGGTTACCACCCAAAATACGGGAAAGAATACTACCAGTTTAAGGTGGTGATTCCTTTTGGAGACATCAACTTTGAACCATGATTACGCATTCATTACTTGGCATTAAGAGGCTGTCTTTATATCAAAATGGAGCTTAATGTTTTTTTTTCTGATGAATATAATGAAACTAATCTTGCAATTAGAAAATATTTCAGAGTTTTTGCAGGCTGAAGTAAATTTTTCTAGAGACATTAATTATATCACTCGATACCTCTATCAAGTACCTGGGGACCCTTTCTTAGTTGTAATGAAATCGCTCATCGTAATAAAGAAATTAGCGAAAATGTATGCGCAACCTGGCTTTTGCTTACTGCTTCCATATTTGGCAAGCGACCACCTCAGCTAGAAGGCAGCAAACGGGGGCAACTAAAAAAGGGTCCCGGGGTATTTTTGTGTAAAACGCATATCCGGAGTGGCAACCCTCTAGCTTCCATACTAAATGCTACACAATCGTTGGAAAAAATTTGGTCGGGATTTTGCAAAAACTACATTTTTTATGATAGCAGCCTATGGGATAGCAGTTGGAAGATGAGCATGCTTCAGATAATTGGCACCTATGACCTATGAGTCCTTCAAATTGGCGCCACTAGTTTAATTATAAGGATTGCATAGGTCAAGAAAAATGGTTTATTTGATTTCTGCAAGAAAGACAAGTTTCGCAAGTTTTGGACGCCAAAATAAGAAAATTGGTAATATCTCACTAGAGCGAAAACCTAGAAAGTTACTTTAGAAATCAAAAATGTAGAGCACAACAAGATTTCTCAGATGAATATGATCATAGCTATGCAGCTATTGTCTAACTGTCAGAAATCGACAAAAATTGTCGCTAACGGAGCCGTCGAAGTTTTGAAACGGGATTGTGCAGAGGGTGTTAGAATGCTAAAACAACTTATTTTGGAAGGTTTCATCAAATTTCGTCTTGATTGGGGCCGTCAATCAACAATACATGCCCAAAAGGAATCACCACCTTAAGAGCAGACATGTGCAGGAGGGGAAATTCTGGGGGGTGGGGGTGAGCCGGCGACCGAAGGCCGCCGGAGAACCGGATTTCACCGGTTTTTTCCCAAAAAACCGGAAAAATCCGGATTCTGGGGGGGTGAGGGACCCCTCTGGGGGGGGGGTGAGCTCCAGGTCTGGGGGGATCAACCCCCCCAAACCCCCCAAGCACATGTATGCTTAAGAGGACCAGGATCATAAATCTAAAGTGTGTTTTATTACAATTAACATTATCTGGCATTGACTGTCAAAAGGATAGACTAGACGTTTGGAATTGAAGAAAATTCATTGATTACACTGACATGTGATTTTTAGGACCGGTATTGATATTTTAAAATGCACAGAAACGTGTTGAATTTCTTTTTGCATAAGTCAATGATTTTTTAAAAAAGTGGAATGCGAATTTTGTCACTGCAGCAAATTTGGGATCCCGGATTTAATCCCACCATAGGTCCAACTTTATTTAGGCTTGACTTTCTTTCGTCTCATATTTTCTGAACTGTCCAATCTTTCCAAGTATAAACTTATAAAACTAAACTGTACATTTTTAAAGTTTTTTCAGTGTTTTTGCCTGTGATTCAGTTTTGAATCATAGGAAATTAACGTCATCTGCCAGAGCTATCCAAGAACACCACGTATATATTGATTAAAAGCCAGTTTTATGGCAGAATACTTGCTCTGAAAATTCCAGACGGAAACTAGTTGTTGTTATCAGCTTTGTGTGTTTGAGACCTTTTTTGTGCCCTTGCAAAATTTATCTTTGAAGGCTACGCATTTTCATAGTAGCTGACTTGCCAATGTTTGTTAATTATACCTAATGTTTGGTTCTAACAGAAATGTCACCTTATTAGTCTCTGCATACTTAAGGGGGGGAGGTACAAATTTCTTTCAAGCCGAGAATCCTTTGCAATACCACCAGAAATATGCCCACATGGTAAAATTCACGAAAAACCTCATTGCAAAAGTTTAAATGATACTTTCGTGGATTCGCGGAAATTGCTGCATTTTCAGATACTCGTAATATCACAAGGCTTTATCACATAATCAGGAGCATTCAACTGATACTCGTATTGTGAAAACAGATTGGCAGTTCGTAACCGGAAATGTTTGTCTCACTCAAAGCTAGACTCCACGTCGAGATACTCCTCCTTTTAGGAGCCAACCTGTTCGACTTTCTCCGATCTCGTTGATTTTTATATATGCTATTGTATAAGCATATTTTAACTAGCTGTTAAAATTAAAGTCGTATCTTGTACGGTTATCGAGTAATTTCATCTCAAAGTTGAGTTCTCATGTGTTAAACATAGGAAACAAAGTAACGTATCACTTTTTTGGTCTAATGTTAAAAAATCTCGAAATTGTTATCTCGTCTGGTATCATTAAAAAGGCCTGGACAAGTGCTGTGATTCGTTCAAATTAGACTTTTGATTTAGGCCTTTAAAAGTTTTTAATCAATTTTTGAAGACTTAAAATTTGACTTCAAAAGTTTACTATGTTGACGTGTTGACACATGAGACCTCCACTTTGAGACGAAATTACTCGATAACCGTACCAGACAAGCATATTAGTATTTAGTGGGTATACACTACTGAGGAATTTACAGAATTCTTGCTTTTATCAAATTTTCAAAAAGTTTGAACCAGTGCGCATTAGACTATTTTAGACAATCTCATGCATAATGATAATGGTTAAAAAAGATCAGAAACTAATGTCGTATGCTAACGCATGCTAAGCATGCTAACGTACTGATACTACCAAGAGTGTATAATAGATAAGAGTGTGACAATCTGAAGCTAGCATGTATAAATCATGTAAGGTATGCTCGGTTTATTAACTCGGGACCCCTCCCCCCGGAATTTCCGGGTGGGGGTCCCACTTTGCACTATCTACACGCTTTCATATAGGCGTGTGTCTGCTCGCTGATTGGCCCATTAGCCTAAGGCTTACAGTAGGTACTTTATTAGTTATTTTAATTAAGGGACTGGTTCAAAATTAGTTGGCGAAAAATGCGTATATACGTTTCCATAATACGCCTTAAAAACGTATTTTCTTCCTTTCAAAACGTTTCAATTTAGCCAGACTTGCTGACGCCTTACTTTGCACTAACTTTTGTGAGCGCCTGCCGACAAGTAGCTGCTGAAAGGAGTTGAGCTTTTCAAAAACTGCAAAAGTTTCAGCATGAATGGATTCCTGTAGAAACTAAGCGTATATATTTTAAAGTGTATATACGGAAGCCCCTAAAACGTATCAAAAATTACGTATATACGCTTTTATTTTTGAACCAGTCCCTAATTCACTATAACCTTAATTAGGTTAATGCAATCAAAAAACTAATTTGACAACTTTGTAGATTTTTTTCTGTTCTTTCTTATGATATAAAAATTGCTTTATGATACAAAAGTAAGAAGGAATGTAATGTGCAACAATTTTTGTATCATTAGAAGGAGCAGAAAAAATGCTACAAAGTTGTCAAATTAGTTTTTAGTTGCATTAACCTAATTAAAGATAATTAAATTATTAAAATAACTAATAAATTACCTACAGTAAGTCTTAGGCTAATGGGCCAATCAGCGAGCAGACACGCGCTTATATGAAAGCGTGTAGATAGTGCAAAGTGGGACCCTCCCCCCGGAAGTTCCGGAGTGAAGGGTCCCGAGTTAACGCACCGAGCATACCTTGCATGATTTCTACATGCTAGCTTAAGGTGGTGATTCCTTTTGGGCACATATTGTTGGTTGACGGCTCAAACCAAGATGAAATTTGATGAAACTATACAAAATAAGTTCATTTTTTGGTGTTCTAACACCCTCCTCGCAATCTCGCTTCAAAATTTCGAGATTTCCGTTCAGGACGGTTTTTGTCGATTTCTGACAGTTGAGCAGCAGCTGCATAGTTATGGCTATATAAAATTGAAAGATCTCGTTGAGCTCTACATTTTTACTTTTGGAAGCAACTTTCTAGCTCTTCTCTACTGTGAGATATAGCCGAGTTTCTTATTTTGACGTTGAAAACTAGTTATTTTTGCAGATATCAAATAATCCACGATTTCATGAGCTACGCAAGCCGTAAAATTAAACTAAGGGTGTCGATTTGAAGGTCTCGTCGAGGCCGATTATCCGATGCATGATTATCTTCCAACTGCTATCTAGGAATGTTTTGATGATCAATTGACATCGGAATCAAAACATTTTTGATGCAGGTTTTGATTTTTGATGCACTAAATCAAATCAAATCACTTAAAAATTTAGACAGAAAAAATCAATCAAATCAAATCTAATAAAACTTTATGGTAAAGAAAATCCATCAAATCAAATCACTAGTTTTTTCAAGACAAGGTTTTGATTTGATTTGATGATTTTTGATGCGTTTTGATTTTTACCTGTTCTGGTATAATTTATATCAGATTAGCCGTAAAATGTAACCGAAAATTAAGTTTCAAGCTTTCAAGTTTTGAAAATCTCTAGCTTTTCAATGATACTATTTGGAATTCCAATGAATTTATTAATAGTAGAATATAATGCTATAGTCCATCAAGTGAAAATAAGTGACTGTAGCTTTTGCTGTATGCAGGTATTGTTGGTAACTTATCAACCCCGATCAATTAGTAATGTTAGCCATAACATAAAAGTATACTTTTCTTGAGACAAAATTGCGATAAATTCCCAATTTGTGTATGTATATTGTAAAACTGGATAATTCCCGAAATCCCAGAAAATTTCAGGGATTTTACAAAATCCTTAACACTTTCAAGAAAATTGTGAAACTTAAGTTAAAACTTGTTTATTTAACAGATCTCCTGAATGATTGATTGAGGTATTTCACAGAATCCCATGTCACTTCAAGGAAAATTGTGAAAGTGTTGAGTCCATTGAATTGTATCAATTGTTTGTTTCTATTTGTAAACTGTTATTAAATTTTTCCCGAAGTAATGATTTATTCCATTATTTCATATTATTCCTAACATTATAAATATAAAGTGAAGACTAAAAGCCATACGGGGCTGTATTTTTGTTTGTTATTTTTATCATTATTAAATTTACGCAAACTGGATTAATTAATTTTGTTATTGAAAAGTCTTCGCTGTGACAAACTTGTTTTAGGGTTAGATTAGTGTATTTTTGGGCTATAAAAGCGTATTCAAATTCGAATTGAAATTTATTCAAATTTGCTACGATTACATCATGTAGCCTAGAAAACATCTTAGAAAAGTCGCGGCATAAAAATCTGAGTTCTGGAGAAATTAGCTTTAATCCGCCATAACTTGCATCGTGATCACACACAAGCTAACAGTCATTCGAATCCCCTCATCAAGACCTACAACTTATTCTTCGATTCCTTACGGTTTAAGAAATAACAGCGAAAATTGATTTTCGAGGTCCAAAACTGACCAGTTTCCGAAATATTGCAAGATTTGGACAGTTTAAACACGCTGGTCCGTCGGTCAAGTATGGTCCACATTTGTACTCCTTTAGGACATGTTATGCCTGTGCCAAACGGAGAGCTCTGTGGGCATCTCAACCTAAGCACAGCAACGAAAAGGGGAGAACTTGAAAATAGCAAGTAGCAACCAGATTGTTTCGAACACGGATTTCTCTCAACTCAAGCAAGCAATTAGAAAACGACTTTGCGCACGCATTTTTGGGACAACTGCCGAGGGCTATTTTTCATGGTTTAGCGTTTTGTTTTTTGTTCTAGGGAAATAACCATCCAAACTTGAAAATTTTGATGATAATTTTGCACGTATGTTTTCTGTAGGATATAAGCAAGTAAGAACTCAACATGTAGCTGCACGTGCGCAGCAAGTTTAAAAATGCTCTTCCAGCGGAAACTTAACTTATGCACAAAATCTTTCTTGTTAGCTCATTTTTTATCAACTTCTAGTTCAGAAGAACAACAGCAGAATAGAGGAAGACCCCGCACATATAAACATCCTTAGCTTTCGGTTATGTCTATGTCAAAAGTCGAAAAACATTATTTATATATATCAAAACTCAAAAGAACCGGAAGCTAGAGTCAAAGTCGGAACCAATTTCAAAAATCTGAATCTATCCTAGCACCGAATCGATCTATCTGATCATCCCCAACAAAGTATCCATCCACTACGGGTGCTTGCTCGCAGTATATTTATGTGGTGAATAAATAAAAATTGCGAAATACGATTCTAAAATGTGAGATTTGATTTTGATAGCTCAAGGGCTACGATAAATTTTTGAAAAAATCAAATCAAATCAAATCAATTGAAACCAGGAAAAGAATCAATTGCTATACGGCAAAAAAGTGAAAATCAAATCAAATCAAATCGATTAAATTTTGGGAACATGAAAATCAATCAAATCAAATCACTTGATTTTTGGACAATCAGAAAATTAATCAAATCAAATCGAAACTGAAAGAGCCGCATCAAAACATTACTACTGCTATCCCGTGAGCTGCTACCATAAAAAATGTAGTTCTTGCAAAAACATGACCAAATTTTTCCAGCGATTGTGGAGCATTTACTATGCAAGCTAGAGGGTTACCACTTACTAGACGTATTTTATACAAAAATACCCAGGGAACCTTTTTAGTTGCCCCGATTGCTGCTTTGTAGCTAGAGTGGCCGCTTACTAAAGTTGGGAAAAGTAGGCAAAACCCAGGTTGCGCAAACATTTTAGCTAATTTCTTCATAACGAAGAGTGATTTCATGATAACTAAAAAAGGGTTCCCAGCTATTTGATAGTGGAATCGAATGATGTAGCCGATGCCTCACGAAAACATTTACTTTAGTCTGCAAAAAATCTGGAAAATTAAAGTACTTCGAAAATCCAGTAAAATAGTTTTCGAAAAATGAAGTTAGTTTCATTGCAGTCACTAGAAAGAGAAAATGTTAACTCCATTTTGATATAAAAATGGCTTCTTAACTCCAAGTAATAAATGACTAATAAATGGTTCAATTTGATGTCTACAAAAGGAATCACCACCTTAAGAGTATCATACTCTTATCTATTATACACTTTTGATACTACCACAATCATATAAATTTCTGGCTGTTTTCCTCATACTGCATTTATCAAAAGATATTGAGTACACAATCCTGATAAGATTCCGTGGAATGCCCAAGTTTGCAGAATTCCACTAATTGTCCGTGCTGTACTACAGCTTTACCTGTTTGCCCAATTTAATGTTTTCGCTGTAAAGATCTATTAGAATTAAGCGGACCTATTTAGTTTTGCCAAATTTAACATTTACTGAAACACGTGCTCGAAATTTTCGTGGTATTCAGCCAGGTCAGGATTCTGCGCAGTCTTGCTCGATTTGTGTACTCAATATCATTTGATAGACGAATAAGTCGATGCAGTCGTTTCTGTTATTCACATTGAGTTCGAGTTACAAGTGTTCACTCGCTGAGAATGCTTGTAGCCGGCGACATATATATTTCATTGCCATTGCATAGTCAGAGAAACAATACCAAAACAATCCGATACAGATTTTGAACTTATACCCGAATTTTGCCAGCAAATTTGTGCCGTTCATAGGCTTTGAATCCCAGCCGACACAATTCACTTTCAAATGCTTTTGAGCAAGAGGCTAATTCTTCTGATCCTGGACCGTCTGAGCGAGGTCAATATGGCTGAGGCAGCGCAAGCCGCCTCACATTCCGGAGAAAGCCAATCACCAATAATACGCATCAGTTTAACCCAGCTAGTGAACCTTAATTCTCAGCGTATGGGTACAGGGGACAGCAGGTTGTGGAGAGCATTTAGCATCTGTCTTGAGAAGATGCCCTTAATAGTCCACGGTTGCAGTCATTATTTAGAGTGGCGGGGGCTAACAAACAGTTCGATGCCAGAAAGCTAGCTAATCTTTTACCACATGATAGTATTAAGGTTTGGTTTGGTGCAAAATTGTTTAAGGTTTGAAAGAATTCCACGCAGCGTAGGGTCCAGTGGAGCTTTTACAAGTTGGTGTTTACGGTCCAACACTCCACCTGACCAGACATGTGCAGGGCGGGATGTTTTCGGGGGTGAACCGGATTTTCCGGTTTTTTGTCTAAAACAGCCGGAAAATTCCGGATTCTGCGAGGAGGATGAGCGACATGGATGGAAGCGGGTCACCCGAGGACCCGGTAACCCAGTTAGCCCTGACCAGGTGACCCGATAACTCGGTGACTCGGCTTTTTAGAAAATTTAAAAATTGAAAAACCTTTGATTTTGCCTAAAACTGCTACATTTTTGACTTCCACGTTCTACGAAAAACACAAACACCCAAAAAGAATAATTATGACATATGTTTGCTATAGTTTATTGAAAAATATTTAATAAGGCTGCAGCATTTTGCAAATTAATGCAGATATGAGAAAACCAACAAAACAAACAAAACCAACACAAATACCAATATCCGTCTGCGAAATTCTGCAGTGTCAGATACGAGTACTTTTCCAAAAACATTGAGGACCTTAAAAATTGGTTTATTATTTTGTACTGCGTAAATTGTTTTGTCATCTTCTAAATTAACCTTGGTGGCAAAAGCCAAGGCTGCCAATCTTATTAGATCGAAAACGGCGCACGGTCGCCCTTCAACTTTTTGCCAAATTTCAATATTATTGCTGTGGAAGAAAGCAACGCTCAAAAGCCGGGTGACTGTATCTCACCAAAAGGCTGAAATGCTTTTTGAAAAAACTCTTTTCGCACAAAAATTTGTACTTTGGCGTCCTGACAGAAACCCTGTAATATGACATATATTGTCGACAAAGTAACTCCCATCAGACGGTGTGGGCTGGCGCGAAAGCGTCTTCTAAAATGTCACTACAGTATGGGAACAAATTCAAACTTAAGTTTGGTTCGATTGTGCCTTGTGCCTTGATCGCCAAAGGTTGTGGGTTCAATCCCCAACTCAGGTCCGAATGTTTCGGGTCGGAGGTGCTGTAGTGACAATCTTAGTTTCGTTTGTTCTTTCATTCTTTTCTTTGATGTGATGGCTAACGTTGGGCAAAATGTAGCTCTCTCTCTCCAACGATGTCGTTCCAAGCCGCTCTTAGAGCCCTCCCTTCAATTAGGTGATAAGCTGGTTCACAAGCTGTGTATTGTGGTATACCTGTATTGTTCACACACACACACACACACACACACACACACACACACACACACACACACACACACACACACACACACACACACACACACACACACTCACACACACTCACACACTCAAACACACACACACACACACACACACACACACACACACACACACACACACACACACACACACACACACACACACACACACACACACACACACACACACACACACACACACACACACACACACACACACACACACACACACACACACTCACACACTCACACACTCACGCACACACACACTCACACTCACACACACACACTCTCACACTCACACACTCTCCCACACTCTCACACTCACACACTCTTATACACTCACTCACTCACACACACACACACACACACACACACACACACACACACACACACACACACACACACACTTGTGTAATTGTTAGTTTCCATTGGCTGCACTATATCTTGACAAACATATGACATGGCATGACATGACTCGCGAGGGCAGTCGAGTCGAACGAACCGCGAGCCAAAATTATAATCTCTACAGAAAGCAGTTTAAATTCCATCTGCCTTCGTATTTACAGTAGTCTTATATCATATTTATCAGAGTTGGTATTTGTGAAGTTCTAATTTGTTTAGCATACCTTCCATTCTATCCAACACTGCATTCCCAATTAAGGCTTGCTAACATATTTATGCAGTGAAACGGGATTACTCTGGAAATTTCATTACTAACGTTTTCAACTGCTTCCAAGAATATAAGAGCTTATCAGACGCAACTTAGATCCCCAATGACGACTACCGCAGGATCGGAAAGTAAGTAAGATCAACAAATATAAAATTTGATATTTAAATTAATATTGCATTACTGCTTTGACCTAGAGAATATAATACGGTAAATTACCCACATACATTAACATATGGTCGGACCCTGGGGGGGGGGGGGCTTGTCCCCCAAAAATTTTGAGGGGGCTTGTACTTGGCCTAAATGGTTTTGAATTTAATTTTGTGGAAACCTAGTACTGCGAATAACCTGGAAAAACAGTACAACAGAAGTTAAAACGGTGCAGTGGGTAAAGACATTCGGCTGCTACCGCAATACTTCGAGTACGATTCCCAGTAGGATATGATTTTATATTTCATAAAGACGGTTGAGCAGTCAGACGTTTAGTCAGAGTTGGAAGTGGGTCGAAATTTCATGACCCGCGGGTACCCGCGACCCGCGGACCCCTGACCCGCGACCCGCGACCCACGACCCGCGACCCACTGAGATTTTGGCGACCCACTTGACCCGCTTCTTTAATTTGGACATTTTCACATATTTAAGTACTCTATAGCATGCATCGAGCAAAATTAACATTTTAAACATGAACATGGAGATGTATTAAAACTTTCAAACAAAGATTTGGCAGGTTCAAAGCTAACACCGTTAGATTTCGTCTTCGTTTTCAGTAGTTCGGAGCAAGCTATGCCATTGCAAAAGTGTTGAAACCTCGATCTGTCACTAGAGTCAGTATTTAGTCAACGTTATGATATGAAGGTAAATTGCATTTGCTTGTAGCAATTTCATGAAAGATCAGCCTCCATTCTTGTTAATTTTTTACAGCAGCGTGACGTCTACCGCAGGAGTAATTTATATATTACTGTCCACTCCCAACTTGGATATGGTAGCAAACAACCATTTTAGTGGTTAATATCATACTAGTTATTTATTCCCAAAAGTGCATAGTACAAATTAAATTCGGAATGACCATAACTCGTAGAACCATGTCGAAATTTTAAGTTTGGCATGTCAATATCTACTGAAGGAAGCAGTTTTTCAAGCTCTGCATGCTGTAGTGCATTGTTTTTGCAGAAACGGTTTACCAGTCAATCAGTGGCATTAGAGGCTTTCAGTGAAAATAAAATATTTATGCCAATGAGTATGTCAGGGAAATATTACTGAAATATTTTTGACTGAAGATTCAAGACAGATTCAATACAAAGAAACAAATTTTATCATAAAAGTAATATTGTAATGTATAAACACATTCAAAAGAGCCTAAAGTTGAAAGAAAAAAATTGAAAATTTAACATAAATTTTCTTAACGTAAATTTTCATAAATAAATAAATAAATAAATAAATAAATAAATAAATAAATAAATAAATAAATAAATAAATAAATAAATAAATAAATAAATAAATAAATAAATAAATAAATAAATAAATTCATTTTTTAACGTAAATTTTCTGGTGAAATTAGCCCAAAATTTAGCGAAAGATTGGTGTAAAAAAAACTCTTGACCCGCTCTGACCCGCGGGTACCCACTGACCTGAAAGTCGACCCGCGGGTACCCACGCCCCGCGGGTACCCGCGACCCACTTCCAACTCTGCGTTTAGTTCCTTATTCTGAACTGAAAAACCTAAGTTGAGCTGGTGATAGGACTGTGAGACATTACAAAATCTTAGGAGCACAACAATATAGGTCTGTTTTAAACAAACAGGGTCAATTTTTTCTACGTTAAACTGGAATAAACCTTTGAAGACTTACAGTCTGAGGAACGGGTCTCAAATTAAACTTTTACTTGAGAAAGCGTGACGATTCAGTAGATTGAAAAATCCTAATACGTAAATCCTTTACTTAAGAAATCTCAATAGTTCACCAGCGGAAATATTACCCATTTAGACATACGTGTTTTTTCTATTGGAGGAGGATTTCAACTGTCGTCTATGTGAAATTAAAGAATTTATAAATAG
Source organism: Trissonchulus latispiculum (assembly GCA_030248195.1). Lineage (NCBI taxonomy): Eukaryota > Metazoa > Nematoda > Enoplea > Enoplida > Ironidae > Trissonchulus > Trissonchulus latispiculum. The sequence goes on along the minus strand of JASAND010019363.1, from coordinate 6,623 downwards.
CTGTATTTTATAATGTGCTATGTTTCAGACAACACGAAGTACATTGTCAACGCACCAGCTTTGCCACCTAGCAAAATATGCATACAGTCACTTCCAGACTTTATTTCGTGCATTGAAACAGTAACCACGCCATGGCAAACGGATGCAATGATTGAATGCATTCCGGCAATTCCAGATGCCGTAACTTCAGCGGAAGAATATGCAAGGTTTCTAGCAAGTCTAAAGCAGCAAGTTGCACACTTGGATCGATGCAAACGCAAAACGTTATTGGAGTTTGGGAAAGACGATTTCGGGAAACGATTTGAAGCAAGGGCTCATGCACTACTGCGAGAGTTTTTGGCTGAGGTCTCTGCTGGACCGGGTATTCTTGTTCATGGACTTAACCTGATGAAGGCTAATGCTCAATTCTTTGATAACATTATACGAAATGACTTTAGCGAACAGTGCGAATTTGGAGAGTTGGATTTTCTGTTTCTTTCTGATGAATACTGTTTGGTTATTGAGTGTAAGTCACTCCTTCTGAACAATCCACGTAAACGGACAATCGCAGACTTAATACATTCCGCCATGGCCCAATGCGACAGAGCTAAAAAGTGGTTACACACGTTTTGGACGACGATTACGGAATTTTACCATATGTCTAAAGATGATTTTCTACCTCCGGTTACGAAGATAATTCTTTTAGCTCCCTACTGCTTGGAAAATGAACAACTGAAAATGTTAGGTGAAGATTCAATGCTCAAATATATAAATGAAGAAAAAGGTGACCACATATTCCTATTTGAACAGTGTCTTGCTAGCTGTGAACTCCGGAAAAATTGGTGGCATAACAATGTGATCAGTAAGTCAAAAATCAGAAGCGACGGAAAGCTTACACCTGAATCCTACAAAACCATGTCGTTGCTATTAAAGGGACTCGCATCTCTGGAAATTCATGAGAGAACGTATGTCAGCTTTAATAAGACATTTTTGTGTCCTGCAGCTGCAGCTCACGCGTCCGTAGCAAGGCGCACCAGCCAAGTGGCTCTGAAGGCTTCCCAAAAATTTTCCTTAAAGCTGGGAATGGACATGCACGCTGACGGAAAACTACAATCTACAGTGCCGAATAAGTGGATCAGCTGCATCAAAATTTACCATCCGGATCAAACGAAAATACTTCGTGGTTCATCGCATCAATATATTACTGGTGGTCCTGGTACTGGAAAGACACTGCTTTGCATTGAGAAAATTGTGTCAATTATGCAGAAGGAAGACGACAGCGTGATCATTTTGCTAGGATTAGCAGGGGCTGACCGGTTCAGTTTGTCAAAATATTATGGTCGGCTAATGAAGGATGTTTGTCCTGATGCTGTGGACAGAAGAATACGAAAAATGGACTATCCAGAGTTTTTGCAGTTCTTTAGGCAATCAAAAACGTCTGATAAATACCATATATTTTTGGACGAATTTTGTGCAAGTCTGAAGTTCAGACGCGGCAAGATAGGAAATTGGTTTACAGAGTTCACAGAGGCTGTGACTAAAATACTTGATACTCGCCCTGATTGTCATGTGTGGCTTGTGGATTCGTCACCTGTCGATACATTTTTATTCCTCAAAAAACTGCAGCGTTCTCACCAGCATTATGACAATTGGAATGCGTTGGTTACACGATTTCTTCCTGTGAGTCATCTAGCAACACAATTTCGAAATCCGAACAGCATTCACGAGCTGACAAAAGTTTGGGCAAATCACATATGGTCACTGAGGGAAGCATTGGAGAGTCACAGCAGCACAGCGCCTGAGGAGTTCTTGAAAGGATGTCTATATTTCGATTCTCAGAAAATGAAGCTGTGTCACAACTATTTCACAGGACACGAGTGCCATTTACCAAAAGTTCGCATTCTGTGCTACGATAATGTACATGTTGGCCTTACCAGATATGTGTTAACAGCTATCGTTAACGAAATGGTATATTACCACAAATTAGGGTTACATTCCTTCGTTCTTAAGTCTGAACCATGGAACCGAAAGTGGAGTCCAATATCCAGAGCTGTGAATGATATACTGCGAGAAAAGCGGTTACCTCATTTAATCTACCCATTAAATGATGCCACATTTGTAGCAGTAGCTGACACAGTATCACAGGAATACCCCAGTGTCATTCTCGTGTTGGACAGTTACTCCGCTTATGCCTCTTTATGGAACGCTTTAACACAACAATCACCATTTCTGGATAATTGTGTTGTTGGAATGACTCGCAGTGTCTGCTACCTCAGTATTGTAATAGCTCACCCTGCATTTACTCCATTGATGACGAATTCTGCGCATGTTGACATAGTGAAACCTGATCCCAATCTTGCGGGTGAGCTGTTTTCCGAAGAGTCAAACTATTCTTATGCCCTGTCTCTTGCCTCACTGGAAAGAATATTACTTAAAACCATGACCAAACGGCACCGAAGCAAATACAAAGCAGCGATGGATATTAATCTCCCCCTAAAAAACTTGCATAAAAATGTGATTAACTGGGCTGAGAAACTAACATTAAGAATGAATTCCTGTCACGACAGAACTATTCGAACTGATATTGATAGTTTCCTGATGATTGCGGCCGCTGTTTCAGACTGCTTACAGGACTTTCGACCACCAAGTACTTCAACGATAGCCAAAATTCATTCCAGTCTAGTCTGCAATCTGAAACCTATTCTGATTCGTTATGCTCTAGACGACAACATGAGGTGGACTCTACTTCATTCCGAGGTTCCTGAAATTACGAATGTCAATACTGACAAATAAACCGCAATAAAAATAAATCAAAGCTTGTTTGATAAATTGCTACGGTTCTTCATAAATGGATTGCTCAGTATTGTCTTTTAAAGGAGACGCTATTAGTACATTATATATAAGAATAATACACTAGGCCATGTCTCTGTTGTCAGAGATGAAACAATGATCTGTTCGTTAGTGGCTGACATCACAAATAAGATCGGTCACGTCACAGAAATTCGAAGCATGCTAAAGCTCAAACTACAACTATTCCGTTGGTTCAGTGCGCGTCTGTTGAGAGCTTTATCATGCAAACATAGCGTGCGCATTCCACTGAAGCGATGGGTCTGATTTCTGGGAGGCACAGCCGTTTGCGAACAGAACATTGTTTTTGCTTTGACAACAGAGACTAGGCTTAGTGTCATACTCTTATGTAAATCCACTCATAGTAGTAGTAGTAATAACAACAAGACGCAAAACCGACTTGGCCAGGGCCAGTTTGGTTTGGTTTAGCAAAATAGAAAAAAGTTTTCACTGGTATTCAGGTGATGTCTTAAATTGACTGCAGGAAATCAGAGAAACCACTTAGATGTTGTAATAACAATATCCAGACTATACATCCCGAAGACCAAACATGTCAGTCAGATAAACTACCACAGGTGGACTAGGGGGGGAAAGGGGGTGAAATTACACCCCCCCCTCGGCGAAGTAGCCCACAAGGGGTCGCAAATTTGCTCCCACAAGGGGTAATAAAATTGGCCACAAGGGGTAAGAAAATTGCCCAAAAAATAGGTTTTACAACTAAAATTTCCAAAAATTTTTCGGCTTCGAAGGAATTTTTCACTTAAAATTACTATTTTTTGCTAACAAACGTCCGAATAGCTTAAAAATTGCTTTCAAAAGTACCCCTAACAAAACTTACTCTCACAAGGGGTACCCAAATTTGCTTCCACAAGGGTTAGTGAAATTTGACCTCCCGTCCAGGTATAAAACAACTGTTCAAATATAACCAGTGTAATTACAGAATTATACTTAAGCCTACGTCTTTGGCTAAAAGCCTGCAGGTTTTCAACTTTGTTTTTGTACATGAAAAGAAAAATTTAGTTAAATACATGATGATAGCTTTATTAAAGCTATAAGACTACAACATGCACACTGTAAACACATGGGCTTGTCTAGGGTTACGCGTCTGACTTGATATAAACTTAGACAATAACTACCACATTATCTGCACAACATATCAATTTAATTACATTCCGAACAACATTATATAATTCATCGGCAGTATAATTAATCGACACCCAGTGACATCACGCATATATTAACAAGCAAATTACATATGATTGCCGACAATTCAACGGTAATGGCAATATCTTTATGTCAATAATACTTTTACTAGGATAATTCCTCATTCTTCTGACTTGAGTTTCCCCTGTGTACGTTGCCTGCCAATAGAGCTAAAATATCAGCAATATCTACACGTGTAGTTTGACTCATAGTGAGCCAAAGAAACTGGTTAGACCTAGCTGACCTCAAAATAAAGACTACTGAAATTCCGATGGAATAAAACCATAAGATGGCCTAAAGAACTTTCGGGCATGTTACCATGTTTCAGCTGATGCTTAGAATTATGCTAGGACAAAAGTCAGACAACTTGTGTAGTAGTATGACCTAAGCTATGTTGCATTAGTCATAAGAAAGGAAGCATTAGAAAACTTTCAGAGAATGCTGTCTCAATTTTACTGTTTGACTTGAGCTTTAAATAACACAAATTCGGAGGTCTTGGAGCGAGCATTCGAAAGACCATAAGCTTGTCCGTGTGGGGTGACAACGTTAAGTAAATCTCTCCACATATCAAATTTTCAAGCCGCAACTGTTCCTTCAGCGGTTATTGCTGTTATTGCAGGAAATGCTAATGATTTTCAAAAACAAATACTGTATAAAGTACAAAATTCGGGGACGCGAATCATCACGTTAATTGAGATACAATGCGACGAAGCAGTTGGATACATGGAGTGAACTAAAATGCAGTCAGTAAATGCAGTAGCTGGGATACTGATGCAACTTTGCTTTGCTTCTTGTTTGCTTCTGTTACCTGGAACTTCCAGCCTTTTCAAACATGAATTCGAATACCAGGCCTGTTAGCTGAATAATACTGTGCACGGAGCCTCCTATCTGAAATATTAAATTTACATAGTTTTGCTATTATTACTTCTCATGTCTGATGTATTCGTTTACATTGCGAAGAGGGCGTTAAATATAACACAGCAGAAGTCAAAAAACAGTTAATCATTATGGGATTGCTATTGTGGCACACTTTGTTTTTAGAAAACAAAGTTCAATTGCTGGCTTCAACCGTTGTGTGACGATCGAGAGGGACCCGCTCAATTTAGAGTAAACATATATATATAGATATTTTGGATTTTCTGGAACACTGGATCCTCGGTGTCGTATACTGTTTTGTCACCTATGCTAAAAAGTTACCTATAATAACTTTTCGTAGAAAAAGCTTGCTATTTTTTCAATCTTGTTATTTTTAATTGCATTGAATAGTTCTTGCAAAGATGATTGTTTTGATATAAAATGTTGTTTTACAAGATTACAAAATGTTGTATGTGGTAATTAAGCTAATTGTAGCGGCTAATTAACACTTAAAATTTTCAAATCATAAGGAAAGCCTATCATGTTGCATATCATTCGAAAGCGCTTGCGGATTACGAGGCGGATTCAATGGTGAAGTAGCTAAGGATAAGTTTATTAATTGGACTGGCAATTCATAATAGCTCCAGATCTTACCGAAAAATAGTAATTTCGGCTAAAATTTCGGCCAGCTTAACTAATTGGCTTAAGTATTAGACCTTCACCAGAATTTATGTGATGCAAAGTGATACCCCGGCGAGAACGCCAACTTACAGAAGGGAATAGAGTGCCTTTTTTGGATGCCCAGCTCCAAGCCAGGCGTGACGGCTGTAATGTTGACAAGGGAGCAGTCCTTAATCTGATATTACGACAGTAAGCAGACTCATGTTGTTCTTTTCCGCGCAGTGGACCCATTTGCGAATTAGTTAAGACCAGATACTTGGTTCGATTAGGGCCCACGGCGAACTGACATATGCTTTCCCCCTGCTTAAGGGGATTAGTGAAAAGTATGGGATGGATGAGTGAATCTTAACTGTTATCCTGTCTGTTTCCAGCTGGATGAAGCAACATTGCGTACCCAAACGAACAGCAGACTTCCGGCTGCGGCTAGCATTCTGCTGGTATCATAATGCAATTGTTCAATGTAGAACTCAGAAGACAATCTTTCAAACCGGATCTGAAGTGCTGACAAATCGGAAACAGAATTAATGCGACCAGTTTCCACGTACTCATTAAATCGATTTAACTCAAGCCTGAAACAATAAAGAACAATTATAGGAACCATAATGTTGCCGGTTGGGTAGGTAGTTGCACGGTAGGGACATTAAAAATTCGCTTCAGTTTGGAATCTTCATTTTAAGTGCTGTTCACGAAATAACTTGCAATAATTACAAAGTTCATAACATAATAAAAAAATCGAATGTTTACTGACATTTTTGCAAATGATGTCCGGTCGAAATAATTTTGTTACACATCAACGGCTAATGCCTCCTCAATATTTTGTCCAGAGATCTTGCCAATTCTGGCGTATGTAGCGTGAGTAATAAAAAGTATAATTTTGTGAACGCTTAAAAAACCGGGGGTTTACAAAAAACGAACCCCCACGGATCTGATCCCAGGATACAGCAAGAATTTTTTCTTTTAATGCATAAATAGAGCATAATACAGAGGCTGGTTGCCTAAACAATTTGCACCCCTAGGTTTTAGCACATGGTGAACTTTAAATTTTATTCTGGTCCTGT
>JASAND010019361.1:0-17838 GCA_030248195.1 Trissonchulus latispiculum | reverse complement strand
CTATCGTGTAGACAATGGTTTTTTACGTAAAATTGGCTGTTAAAATCCACAATTGTACGTGTATTGGGTCCTCGAGCAGCGAAATGGCACTTTTAAGGTTTTTAGCTCCTAGCTAGCAAGGTAAGCAAAATTGTCCGAATCTGACCGCATAGGATGACGCAGCGTGCTCGATAGTACTGTGCTATAGTCTCTTAAGCCTGGTTCACACTGCTGTCTTATGTCTTATGTCTTTTGTCTTTTGTCTTATGTCTCATGTCTTATGTTCCATGTCTTAAGACAGAACCGTTCACACTGCTTCATCATATGTCTCTTGTGTTAGTGCAGCATTATTTGAATCTTTCAGCCAATCAACTTGACAATGACTAGCCTAGCTGTAATGATTGGCTCATCACTCTTAAGACATAAGACAAAAGTTGAGCCCTGGCACCAAGTCTGTCTTAAGACAAAAAGACATAAGACATAAGACATAAAACATTAGTGTGAACGCCTTAAGACACAAGACATAAGACAAAAGACATAAGACATAAGACATAAGACACCAGTGTGAACCAGGCTTAATTGTTTCCGTCTTGAGTTGTTAAAAAATTTTTCAAAAAAATTTGGGTGGGTTTTTCCCCCCCAAAGTGGGTTTTTCCCCGCCACGTTTGGCAATGCGCCAGATTAACGGTATAGCGGATCGGTCAAATTTTGGCAGTATGCAAAGAGGAAGAGTTGCCAACATTGCAGATATTTGGAAAACTTTTCTAACCCAACCCAGTCAAAAGTTACATCGGTCCAAACTTTTGCAAAATTTTGGCATGGTTGGACCAAAAGTAGTTGTTATTTTTCAAAATGTCATAAAATGAACGGAGTGAACCAAATGACTTGATCTTAGCACACATAGGTAAGAAAGAGTCGCGCTTCCTGCTGCTATGTTTTGGAGCTCATATCTCCAACCCATGAGCCAGGAGGCGGGTGGGTTTTTTCCCCCCCAAAAATGGGGTGGGTTTTTTCACCCCATGGCTATAGATTCTCTCAGCAGTACATGTCAGTGGGATTTTCTCAGCATAATGCGGACCATACGTGTAGTTGGGGGGGGGGGTAGTCGCGCCAAAGGCGGGGAAAAAACGGAGGAAAACCTGGTTTTTTTGGATTAAATTTTGCAAAATTTAACAAAAATGTCTAAATTTTTGGCGTAAACTGTTTATTACTGCGTGAAATATAGGTTTTCAAAAGTTTTATGGAGTTTCTGTTTTAATATTGACCTTATTATAGACTTAGAAACACTTTGGCAATTAAGTTTTCGAGTATAAAAGCGCTGTGTAACGTGAAAATCACTCCATAGTTGGATGGTTTTTGGCATAAGGAATTGGTGAAAATGCGACTTGAGACAAAAAATAGACAAATTTTTTTGCGGGACGTTGAGGGGGGGGGACTTGTGAGACAAATAAAAACATCTGTAGGCGCGCAACTTTTTAAAGCATGAACTGCATAAGGGGGTTGGTACAAAAATTTTCGTTTTTTATTATATGCTTCGAAAATGGATAGCAGTTTGTAATATGTCGAAAAATTTCGAGGCGTAAGACGTGAGATGCGTTCTAACTACCAAACAGTGGCGGCGCCAGGCAAAGAGGGCCGGGGGCCCGGACGACTGCTTTACGACGTGCGTATGTCCAAATGGGCCATTTTTAGCTGAAAAAAATTTGGGTACAGTTTGGGTACATTTTTTGAAAATTTCCGGTTTTTGGAGACCCCCCCAAGACAGTTTTGGATTTTTTTACTCCCCCCCCCCCCTTTCCAAGCTAAACAGGTGGTACACGTATGGGGACAAGTCCCAAAAGGGAGGGACTCGCAGCCGCCGCCACTGCGGGCCCGATCAAAAATTTATCTGGGACGGGGGGGGGCATAGGCATAGGTGTAACGGAGATTTGGGGTGGGGGGGGCTTCCCCCCCCAAACATTTTCTGGAGGGGGGCCCACAGGAAAACTTTTCCTGGAAAAAATTGGAAAAAAACCGGAATAATAGTGTCAACTACAAATTTTTTCCCGATATTTTTCTGATTTTTTCAGGATACCTGAAAAAATCGGAAAAATATCCGAATAAATTATCCTGATTTTTTTTCCGATTTTTTTCCGATATTTTCTAATTTGGAAAAAATCGGAATAATTTCGGAAAAAAATCGGAATAAACTCAGAATAAATTGTTTTCTCAGTTTTTTTCCAGGAATTTTTCCGATTTTTTTATATTTCCAATTCTTAGGTGTGGCTTGGCATAAAACGGGGCGAAACTGGGGTCATAGGTGTGTTGGGTGGTTTCCCCCGACCAAAATGACAAATTTTGGCGACCCCCCCCCCCCAGATTTTTGCTACGCCCCCATGGGCCCCCTCCTTTTGGGTTACCTTTGGCACTCCATTTCAAAAAGTGGCGCAAAACTGCCACCCCCTTTCAGTAAATTTAAAATCCTTTTCAAAATCCTGGATACGCCCCTGCCTCCTCCCAGATTTTTTGCCCAGCCCCACGTATGACTGGAGTGTCGATCCTAAGGGAAGATGTGGTGCCTGGTGGGGGTTGGGTGGTCTCACAGCAAAACTTTTGTTGGAAAAAATCGGGACAATTTTTTTTTCCGATTTTTTCCGATTTTTTGCCTAATTTTTTCGATTTTTGTGCAACTTTTCCATTATATATTCCGATTTTTTCCGATATTTTTCCGATGTTTTCCGGACATTTTCCATATATTTTCACGATATTTTTCGAAAGTTGTTCTGTGATTTTCCGGATATTTTTCCGATGTTTTCTGGACCGTTTCCCAAATTTTCCCCAATATTTTCTTGGGATTTTCTCGACACCTGCATACGTCTCGCGCTGTATATATTTATATTTTTCGGGCTTCAAATTAACAATTTTAAGAGATATATAAACAAAATTAAAAATGCCGCCTTTACAAGATTTGGGCAAGAGACAGCAGTTGTGGGGGTCTGGGTTGTACAGCCCCCAGAAGTTGAAGAATTTTTTAATTTTTCTGCGTGAAATGAATTTTTCTGAGCACATTTTCCTCCTATTTTATGAACTTTTTCGTTATGGGGGGTTCCACTCCCCACGGCAAAAAGTTTGCTGAGGTCTGGGGTGGAGTTGCCTCCCGAAAGCTGATGAAGTTTGTTTACGCAGTAAAATCGGTCTTCAAATCTTTAATTCTGTGATTTTGAAGAATCGCGAAAATTTCTCAACTCATTTTTAGACAAAACCGCAGATTTTCTAGAAAAAATCGGACGAATGGTTCAAGCTTTTTCTATGTATATACAGTACCCTGCACGAGAAGGGTAACAGTTGGCGAAATCGTTAAGTTGGCGAAACTTCTTGTGTGAGTTGCGACATTCGTGAACATTGGCGAAAAGGGCGAACTGGTTTACGAAAATCGTCAACCTGACGACTTCGTCAACTGTTACCCTTCTCGTGCAGGGTACTTTATAGATAACCACAAGAAGTTTTTATAGATTCTGTTTTCTTCGTCTTCTTATATTTTTCCTTGCTTTCAATAAATTGAATTGAATTGTTAAGAATAAGGAAATTCATGCCAAAAGCAAAATTTGATGGTGTTTTGCCCTTTTCTCTTGCACTTCTTAATTTTTATTACCTTTGAATCTCGACGGTTGGAGGAGCCACCATCCGCCCCAAGGATCCGCCTATGATTGCACCATTAATGCGATACGTCCAGGTCCAGGTGCAATGGGATTATTCTAGGGAATTTTTTCTTGGGGGGGGGCCGTCTCTTTGGGGAGGCGGGGGCGAGTCATTCTTGGGGGGGGGCGAAAATTTTCTCTCAAATTTTTCTAAAAACATGCTAATAATAGCGCTATTTGTATAGTAATCGCCAAGTAAGTTCGTTTTTAGTGCAAAAACAGTGCTTAAATAGGCAAAGATCGGCTAAAAATCTCCGGCGAAGCCGGAAAATTTTTGAAAATTTGGCCTTCTCAGCGATTTTTTCAGGGTAAAAGTTGGTACCAAAAGGGGCATCCAGTTTTTTTGGGAGGGGGCGATTTTTGGGGGGAACTATTTTTTTGGGGGGAAGGGTGTTTATGGGCCCCCCACTAGAATAAGCCCAGGGTGCCAGTAGTTTTATAACATCGATATTTTATATTTAACTATAGTTTATATATATATAGATTTTGTAAAATGGTCGTTGCGTTCAGTAATGATGTCTGTCTGCTGTTAATTACGGACGCGATGGAATCCTGAGCATTCTTATTAACTAACCTATCGTCGAAAGAAATTGCTTTTAATGATTGCAAGATTGAAAGAAAGTTTTTTCACCATTAAGTCCATTATGTATATACCAAAGTGCTAGTCTTTTTATTGGATCCAGAAAAATCTTATTGTGTTGATTTCAAACTCGGGTCAAATTTTAGATGACTAACCAGTGAGAGGTTGAATATTTTGTTTTCCTTTCTATTCATTGGATTTAATTTATGCCAGCCAAAACATTTACAACAAGTAACCCCTTAAAAGGGGAATAATACCGCAGTAGAGTTTGGAATTTATGGGTTCAACTTTTTGTTTGTTTTCATCATACTGTTCATAGTATGATCATAGTGTACGGTGACGTTAGCTTTTGACTAAAGTTTCAACTCCCCGACATTTGCCGTCTCTGAAACAAAAGAATGGGAATATTTTATTACCATTTGCCATTGCTAATTGTGAAACCAAAATTTTACCGCAAGAAGGATTCGATCTGTGTCCGGACCAGCGCCAAGCGGACACCCTAGCCATTACACTACTCTGACTATAACGTTTTTTTATTTAGTAAACTGCGAGAGTGAAAATTATCATTTATCTATATATGTTTATTTTAAACAATTTATTTTATCTAAATTCTAAAGCAAAGCAAACACTGATGAAATAAATACAGTGCAAGCTCAAACTCAGTCTTAGCACACGAAAATTGTAACAACAGTTTTAGCTATTTATTGATCTGTTAAACCCTGCCAATCAAGTGACAGGCAAATAACGCCCGATTTTCGGTAGTATGAGAAAAGGCAGAGAGTGATCGTTTGCAAAACAATTTACAGGGCATTGAAAATGAACTAAATCGACTGTAATGATGCTCTAAAAATTGCAAAATCTTAGAAAAATTGTTGGACAAAAAAACCTGCCTAACAGGGACATGTGTTGAAGATAGGACGGAAATCCTCCGCGCCAAGCAATTTACATGCAAAACATATGAATTGAGGTGGGTCAACCCATTACAAGTATACCGCCTCCGGCGGTATAAAAATGTGAAAATTGGATGACTTGATCAAATTTAAGTCAGTTTCATCACTGACGGAATAGTTTTACACAGAAAGAACTTTTGAGAAAGCTATTATGCATGTTTATCTCAGGTTAAGGTGTCCAATATGCTTTAATTCTGCAATAATTTTAATTGAGCAAAGTAGCCCCTTTCGGCGGGCAAAGTAGCCCCATGTTGGGGTACTCTGCCCACCGGGGTTAAATATTTATGTTCAAACTTTATCAATCGAGAGATAGGTTCATAAGATAGCTCAGGATTTAAGCTTTAATTTGGCATATAACTTACTATAGTTTGTTAATGGGGGTGGGGGGGGGGGTTTTAGCTGAATTCCCCAAACAGCTAAAATTCGGCATTTTTTCGAAACTTTGTAACTGTCGTACTAAATTACTCCATGTGCATCCGTACTAAGTGCGTTATACATGAAATTTGCTGTAGCAGAAAGATAACGCCTTTCGCTGTACAGTGCAAAAGAACTTATTCTAATACGATACAAGTAGCGGTCAGTAGAATTTTCGCTACATTCCTGTCCGAAGCAGGGCAAAGTTACCCCCGAAGGCAAAGTAGCCCCGGTTGACGGTAATAAATGCGGTTCCCTTTTTAACTGCCACAGTTAAGTCAGAAAATCTTGGCTTGCCCCCCGAAATTTTTTCTGGCTACGCTAGTGTGCATAATACGTTGTATATACAGTGCGAGACGTATGCAGGTGTCGAGAAAATCCCAAGAAAATATTGGGGAAATTTGGGAAAATTTTCCGAAAATATCCGGAAAACATCGGAAAAATATCCGGAAAATCACAGAAAAACTTCCGAAAAATATCGTGAAAATATTGGGAAAATGTCTGGAAAAAATCGGAAAAATGTCTGGAAAATATCGGAAAAAAGATCGGAAAAATATCGGAAAAAAATCGGAATAATGGAAAAGTTGCACAAAAATGGGGAAAATCCCCGGAAAAAATCGGAAAAAAATCGGTAAAAAATCGGAAAAAAATCGGAAAAGTTGCACAAAAAAGTCGGAATAATTTCCGGAAAAAATCGGAAAAATATTGTCCCGATTTTTTTCCGATTTTTTCCAACAAAAGTTTTCCTGTGCCCCCCCCCCTAACACACCTATGCCAACCTCCCAAGATTTACCCCCGCCCCACTCCACAGACCCACAGTTTCAGGAAAACTATGCTGGAGTGGAGACCCCCCCCAAACCCTCCCCCAAAATGCGGCCTGCCACCTCCCCAAATTTTTTATTTTTTATGCCAAAAATTGTTGGCCAAACATGTTTCCAAGTATAAAATCAGATCAATATTGAGTCATAAGGTCCATAATACAGTTAAAAATATGTATTTCTCGCAATATTAAACACCTTAAGCCAAAATTTTGGATGTTATTTACAATTTTTGCAAAATTTACCCCAAAATTACCAATAATGAATAACTTGACATGGGTCCCCCCGGCCTTACACCTATGCCCTTGTGCACGGGTTTGCAAAAAAACCAGCCACGGATCAAATCTCAGGATACAGCTAGGAAATTTTCTTTTCATGCATTAATAGAGCATAGTCATTGGGCAGTTATACCGGTGTTAATCCCATGCACCAGATGAGAGTTGGTATACTGTCAATATTAGGATAATTCATGAAATTAGCGACATCTTGTATAATCTTTATTTTAACTAACTATGCGAGTTTTGACATGCTTTCAGGTTTGGAAAGCCATAACCAACCATTACGACTGGTACTCTGCTATACAGTATTTGCATATTGTGGATTATCCCAATCCCATTACTAATATTATTAGCAGGCGTCTGATCAGCTCAATTAACGTATCAACGAGTTTTTGAGTTATTCCAATAGTGGTGTTTCTGAACAGTAATTATTTGAATGAAACTATATTAAGCACGATTTAGAGACCGAAAACCATTAATTGAGCAGATTCTTGACTACGATTTACACAAGCTTGGCAATCCTCACAACCCTTATCGTACAAGGGGAGTTTCCGCGAGTTACCGGTCAAACAGTCAAAGCATTCATTCCTCAAGCATACAAAACATAACGTTCAACATTCATACAAATAGGACATTTCTGAAAATTGGTTAATTTCGGAACCTCAAGCTCCGTTGTGTCTACTTTCACAACTAGTCTCATTTCACAACTAAAAGTCTCACTTCACAACTAGAAGTCTCATTTCACAACTCGAAGTCTCATTTCACAACTAAAAGTCTCACTTCACAACTAAAAGTCTCATTTCACAACTAAAAGTCTCACTTCACAACTAGAAGTCTCATTTCACAACTCGAAGTCTCATTTCACAACTAAAAGTCTCATTTCACAACTAAAACTCTCACTTCACAACTAGAAGTCTCATTTCACAACTAACCGCATATTACTTCACAGTTGGATGTCTCACTTCACAACTAGAGTGTTGCAATTATCTAAGTGTTTTGTAAGAGGATGTGTTTCTTTGATATTTGGAAATAAGAAAAATGGAAAAAATTTGCCGACGCCGAATCTGTCGGAAACATCTTAAAATGCCAGGATTTTAGTAAAATTTTGAACATGAACTAGCTGATAACGACATTGCAACGCATAAATTCAAGATTTCATATAAAGTGTGTTTGCGTGTTCATGTGTTTACCGACAGCCTTTAATATCTTAAGAAATAATCAATTTTACAAATAGCATGTTCTTAATGAAAGGAAATAAAACTCCAACTTCAACTGTTTAATTTCTAAAGATTGAAGCAATTATGGGATATTCGCTTGAATAAAGTGCATTATATAAAATTGCTGTGTACCTGCTATATAAATTTTAATTTCTACAGGCTCTAAGCTTTGTTATATAGAGGTCTTTTCTGTAGACTAAACAGCTTTAATAGCATTGTTTATGTCCTACTTGTCTTGTTCTTGAATTAGTCAAATTTTAGAATAATACACGCTATAACAGACGTAATCGCAGAGAGCTAGTTGTGAAAGTAGACTTTTAGTTGTGAAAGTAGACTTTCAGTTGTGAATGTAGACGTTTAGTTGTGAAAGTAGACTTTCAGTTGTGAAAGTAGACACCTCAGTTGTGAAAGTAGACGTTTAGTTGTGAAAGTAGACTTTTAGTTGTGAACGTAGACTTTTAGTTGTGAAAGTAGACTTTCAGTTGTGAAAGTAGACTTTCAGTTGTGAATGTAGACGTTTAGTTGTGAAAGTAGACTTTCAGTTGTGAAAGTAGACACCTCAGTTGTGAAAGTAGACGTTTAGTTGTGAAAGTAGACTTTTAGTTGTGAACGTAGACTTTTAGTTGTGAAAGTAGACTTTCAGTTGTGAAAGTAGACACCTCAGTTGTGAAAGTAGACGGTTAGTTGTGAAAGTAGACTTTTAGTTGTGAACGTAGACATTCAGTTGTGAAAGTAGACACGATTGGTTGTGAAAGTCTGAGGAGTTTACCTGAATAACCGTCTTACGTAAATTTTAAGAACGCATGCATACATTAACTACACATATTTCTAATAAATATCTAACTACTAAAAATACAGATTACTTAACTAAATCCTAATTCTATGTGCGTATTTGGCTACCAATTTTAAACTTTGTTGTGCTCGAGTCTGGCTTTTGCAATTCTACAGAATTGCCTTATAAAAAAAATTTTGTGAAAAATTGAACCTTGTAAGTTTGGTGAAAGTTTGGAGGAAAAGATTGGATGAAAGCCAGTGAGTAATAATTGCTCGGCAATTATTACTAACAACAAAGATTAAATTGAATATTAGTTAAATACACGATTAATTAAAGATTACAAAACTGAGGAAGCCGGCCATTCCTCTTAGAACTACTTGATATTTAAATGGTTAAAAGTGACATTAACTCATGGTTTTACAATTGGTTTAAAATAACCTATACAATTTTGTTACCTAATAATTTCGAAGCCGATTTAAAGCTGAAATAAAACATGATATAGAACTGGTGTTTTAAAATTATGTTGTCCTTTTGTGAAATTCATGGCCGGCAACTCCCAGTTGCCGGCTGTGGGGAGAGCAATTCTGCTAACTAACTTATTAATTTCAGGGCCGTAGCAAAGGGACCCTCTATCTCAAAATTGAGGGGTTGGGTCCCACTCAGAATCCCGTTAAATACTACAAAAATAACCCCGAAAAGTGACAACAAAAGAGAGAAGAAAAAGGAATACTTCAATAAGAAAAGAAACATAATTTGGGCCAAACAAGGCCGTGGCTTGGCGAAATAGAAACAAGAAGAAAGAAAGAGTGGGCATGTCTCAAGACTTCCGTCGAACGGGAGGAGTTTACATGCGCTGTCCTTAATTTTAAAATCATAAAATAATACTGAAATTAAAGGATAAAGATATTAAACTGGCTCGGAAGCCCATCATGCTAGAAAACATAAAATTGGCCACAAGGCCGAAAGTACTGAAAACTGGGGCATAAGGGCCCAAAAATGTAAAATACTGGCCTCCTGGCCGTGACACGGATTCAGTAAAGGAGCGGCCATTTGGCCTTAAAATACAGAAAAAAGTTCCAAATGGCCGAAACAAAACAATATAAAATATTGGCCAAAAGGGCCACAATATAGGACCTAAATTTTTGTCCTTTGCACTTAACTACCTAAGTTTAATTTCTTTCTTGTCAGTTTATTTTTGGGGCAATTAGGCCCCCTCCAAACCATTAAAACTGGAAAAAGTGTATATTACCTCTCCTTTCGAGAGGCAAGTCTTCTGCTGGACTGAGGCCAGCCCAAAGTTCAGGTAAGGACAGCCTCACCTAGGAAGTGGAATGAATGGCCGTAGTAGTAAGAGCTTACTACTACGGCGTCTGGGAGGCAGACAGCTTCCCAGACAATAGGACTGGACTTAACACAAAGGTTGTGTAAGTATTAAATTAACACAAACCTTTTGAAGAGACCGAAGTTACGAAATAGGAACATTTTCACTAAAACATTTTCGATCATAACTTTCTCAATTTTGGGAGTTGGAAAATAAAATTGACATTCTCGGAATCAGCGAAGAATTGCCTTTCGAATGAACCTAAGTCATGTTTCCATGTAAAATTTCGACCATCACGTAATTATTACCTAATTAGTACTAATTAACCCCCAATTAACACTAATTAACTCATATTATCACTAATTTAACCTAACATCAGAAATGGAGAATTAAAGCTAAACTAAGCTACACTAAATACAACCTACCTACGCTTAAATATAATTACTTACGCACATTTAGCTACATATTACTGCTGATTAATACCAATCATACATACTAGCCAGAGCTACCTTATATTAATGAACCATCTTCTTATGATTATGTTTGTTATTAAACTGAAATTATTGCTTGTTGTTAAAGAAAAATTAAACGCTTTCTTTGATTACTTTAAGACTTTTCCTTTCTGTTCCCGGATAGTTGACAATAAGCTATTAACTGCTTGATAACAGATTCTAATGAAAAGGCACCAGCTTTTCATTATGCACAGATACTTGGGATTTCTTTTATTAACTGCTTAGCACAGGGATAATGAGATTTTAATGAAAAGGCACCCTCTTTACATAAAGGGGTAATACTAGAGGATTTGTATTACGGAATTCTGATTACCTATCTAATTAGCATGTGTGTTGATTTGTAAGGTTGTTCCCTTAGTATTAGTAGCACTCCTGACCCTATAATGTGAATTTAACTAATCTTCCCCTTTGTTTTGTGAGGAGTTAATTATATTTTAGAGATTGGCAACCCTGTTCCTAGTTACATATGGGCACAAGTAGTGTTGTTTTGATTCGCATGATTTAGTTTTGATTTGATTTTTGATTTTTTATCAAAACCGCCGCAGTTTTGATTTGATTTTTGATTTTTTATCAAAACCGGTGGAGTTTTGATTTGATTTTTGATTTTTTATCAAAACTTCTGCAGTTTTGATTTGATTTTTGATAAATCAAAACTCAAATAGTTTTGATTTTTGATTTTTAGTATTTTTTAGATTCATAATTTTGTGAGATTGGTGGTCACTGCCACACACCTGTGACCTATGCCTTACTTTCCTACTAGGACGATAAGGCAGAGTTGGATCCGGTCCGGGTCCTACTTGTCCAAAATGCTCGGTCTTAATTTCAGACCGGGTACCGGGTTTGAAAACCAGATTTTCATGCACGAAGTCGAATATCTGTGCATAGTCAAATTACAAATCATATAACTGTTTAATGATTATTTTTATTATTTTACAAATTTTGTGAAATTCGTTCATTTTATTCACTTTTGGAGTTAGAGCTATCTTTTATCAAAATGTTGCTGACACTTTCTCCTCCCCTTTAAATGGATACAATGAAACTAATTTTGGTTCACGTGAAATTGCTATAGTTTAGAAGTTGTGCAATTTTTCAGATTTTTTGCAGTCATAATTAAAATTATTCGTCGGACACCGGTTATCAAATCAAAAATATATTGACGACATAACGGTTAATAATGATGGTGGAATTTTCTTAGAACTTTGGAAACTCATTTATCCAGCGGATTTAGAACTGAACTTAGTAAATGATCATTTTTCACTAGCAGACGTACTAGATATAAAAATTAACATAGAAAATGGAAAATTTATAACTTCGGTTTTTGATAAAAGAAAATTTTTCTCGTTCAACGCTGTTAGTTTGCCAGAAATAGATAGCAATATTTCCAAATTCTGCTGTTACAACGTTTTTGCTAATGAAATTATTAGAATTTCAAATTTGTGTAGCAATTCTGATGATTTTTTAAAAATTTCTAGAGAAGTGTATCTGAAGCTTAAACAAAAGAATTATAAAACACGAAGCTTAAAACGCTACTTTTTGAAGTCATGTAAACACAACAATTTTAATAACCTTTTAGACATTTCACCATTAAATTCTTGGATACACATTTCTAAATAGACGTTTTTGTTTAGGTTTTTTATGTTGTCGCACAATTCTTGTTTCAATTTTATGTGTCAATTAACTTTCACTAGTTTGAGGCGACCGGCGGCGAAACTAATTTTGGTATATATTTTTGGGGGATTTTGTAAACGTATATTAAAAAACTGAATTCCACACTCCTCCACTGATGAGCTGCGGGTGTGAGAATTGAGTCTGGTAGAGGTCGCATGCACTACTCATATAGTTTATGTTACGATATCTATGTATTGCCTAATAATTGTATTATTGGCAACAATCATGTATGAACATTTTTATGTGTTTCAATGCTGTATTACAAGATGCCCTATCAAAATAATTGATGTAGCTCCGGAAATAGGTAACAGATCGTCGGGTATGTCCAAATACTTTTTCTTATTATCAAATCGCTGTGGCTTTTCTTAGCTACAGTGGTACTTTGAAGCGGATTAGTTTATGCTGAAAATATTGTTAATTTCAAACACAATGAATTCATGATAGAAGCAATACGAGCAGCAAATAAACATTAACAATTGCTGAAGTTAAAATCAGCTTCTGATTCATTCTTCAATTCTTTTGCATTCACGTTTCCGTTCTAAATACATATACTTCTAAGTATTTCCTCCGAAATGTCTCCTTTTTAAAATACCGACTTTGGAAGCAGTAACTAACAGAAGTCACAAGAACCCTTTTCCGACAACAAAATTCGAAATATCATACAATTTGAAAAATACGTTACGCAAATACGTTCTCACATTGAAAATGATTACCTGACCTATGCTTTAGCGCAACTACAAGAACAGCAACTTCAGCCATGAAATGTACATATTAAACTTCTTTTTTGGAACTCTGAAACTTTTAGAAGCAATTGACTGCACAAAATTGGGTATTTTGAATTTTTGCTACTATGCTGAGGCGGCTTAGGAAACATAGTCGAACTGCACTAAAAAGTAAACGCTGTTGAGCGAAAACCCTATTAAACTCTTGTTAGGCCTGGAGATGTAAAGTTCTAGGGCTCTCAACATTGCCGGACCAGCAGCATCTTGGATTGAGAATAAATCCCGTCAAAATCGTGGAATGAAGGATCTGTCGCGAAACGAAAAAGTCTTATCTACTCTGAGACAAGGCCGTCTGCCAAATGAGAAAATTACTACTCAGCGCAGATTTGCACACACACAAACACACACAGTGGCACAAATCAAGTAGGGGTACTGAAGAAGTCTGTTAAGGATTAAGTATATATTAGACATCGCTAAATCAAAACTAGGATTTGATTTCGCTGAATCAAAACTGGGTTTTGATTCATCGCTGAATCAAAACTGGGTTTTGATTCAGCCTTGAATCAAAACTGGGTTTTGATTCAGCCTTGAATCAAAACTGGGTTTTGATTCAGCCTTGAATCAAAACCTAGTTTTGATTTTAGCCTTGAATCAAAACTAGGTTTTGATTTTTTAGGTTTTGATTTTTGATAAATTTGCCTTCGCGTTTTGATTTTTGATTTGATTTTTGATTTTTTCCAGCCCGAGTTTTGATTTTTGATTTGATTTTTGATAAAATCAAAACCCAAAATTGGTTTTGATTCGAGTTTTGATTTTTGATTTTTGATTTATCAAAACAACACTAGGCACAAGTACAGCTTGAACGTTCATTCATACGAGATACAATCATAAAAATCTTCAACTTGAGCCATTTTCTGAAATCTTCTTTAACATTTTCAGATGGCAATTGATCTAATCCTTCTTTTTGAGTTAATTCCTCAAAACTTGACTTTTTCGTTTAATTCCATTACACATACAAGTTCAATTAGGTCCAAAATAAACATTTTTAGGTTTTAAAACGATTGATTCAGGTGCGGAAAACCGAAGGCACCTGCTGCCTGGATAAGCCAATTTGTGCCCGATCGATTATTAGTGGATGCACAGGGAATTGAATTATTCAATATCAGCAGGACTCCATAAAAAGGAAGAGTGAACCAGGAACTAGTGGGATCATTGATAATAAGGACATTTGGACCCTACACTGTAGGTACACTGGTTGTACTGGAATGTAATAGAATTTGAGAGCAAAGGCAATTCGGTTTGGTTTCTGGAATCAGGTATGGTTTTTAAAACCTATTGCAATTCCTAGTCTATACTCTTTGCCAGTTGGTGTGATCAGAACTTCCCTTTTCAATACTAAAGCCTGAACAAGTAGAACTTGAAATTGTTTGCTTTAAATTTAAGCAGTTATCTGCCGGCAAATCCACGCCTGCCCGTATCTTGTAATTATATATCTGATCCTCTGGCAACAAAGTTGACCTCCTTGGAACGTTCCGATAGCCGTCTTAGTAGTGGGCTGTGAAATTCTGTAGAATTTTGTTACAGCGACTAGCAGCTTACCAATATCCCGAGCCTACACCTTGATCTTTATTATTATCAGTTAATTATCAGCTTTTAGTTACCTAGTGTTGCTAGTTGTGTTGTAGTGTTGTAGTCGGTTGCTTTGCTTCGTTGGGTTGCTCTGCACACCATATTATGTAAGCGTAAGGAGTTCACTCCTTCCTACAGATCTTCCCCTCACCCCTCGGATGATCCCCCCTCGATTCCGGGTCTGTCAGTTTTTTTGAGCAAAAATCAAGTTTTCTGGCCACTGGTTCTCTCCCCATACTTCGCTCCCTGCACAGCACATATCTGCTGAACATTTTTCCATAGCATGCAACTTGTGATTTTATTACGAGCTCAATAAAGGAATAATGCCCTTTTGGGGCCTACTTATTATGTTATACCTTAATTAGAATGCATTTACATTATTTATAACGCGTTATTTAAACATTAACAGTGGGAAGGAGATTTCTTCTAACACCGAGCAGATGTTTAGTAGTATGTACTCTTGGTAGTATTAATGATTGCCCAAATGATCTTTAATATTCGTGATCTTATAACTTTCCGCAGACTTAATCTTCAATTGAACAACAATTAATCCCGTGAAGTAATGTTAAACAAAGTTGGACTTAGAAAGTTTATGGCCTGATATGCTTTTCTAAACCTTATGTTGAGGCGCAGTTTCTTTTAGTTCCCAGATGCTTTTTAATTAAAGATTAAAGTTTCTAAATGTTTAAAATCAGTGGTGGACGTAGCCACTCGCATTTGAGGG
Source organism: Trissonchulus latispiculum (assembly GCA_030248195.1). Taxonomy (NCBI): domain Eukaryota; kingdom Metazoa; phylum Nematoda; class Enoplea; order Enoplida; family Ironidae; genus Trissonchulus; species Trissonchulus latispiculum. The sequence goes on along the minus strand of JASAND010019361.1, from coordinate 2,574 downwards.
CGGACGTTCTGTTTGATGAACTCAAAATGTTTATTTTCAGCGCACTTTCTGCTACATTTTACAAAAGTTCTGAAATGTTATGTAAGCTCTCTTCGGTCCACAGCTTTTTATTTCTGCTGGAGCAGGAATGTATAAAACGAAGTTTGTCTATGTTTAGTGTATGTTTTCTCTATTTTGGCACGACGAGGCCCTATCTTCAACACAGGGCTAGTATAGGGTACTTTTTTGGGGTTACATAAAATAGAACAAAATTTCCTTACTGAATTCGTACGGGTCTACGGAGGAATATTTTCCCTTTTGGGGCCAACTTGTTTTACAGCGGCGACTGTTTCCAAAAGAGTTCATGCTCTCTTAGAAATGTTCCAGCAGAAACTACATGGGGCCTATTTCATAAAACTACACTGGGTACATTACATTCAGTACATTAAGCCCGGTTCACGATGGTGTGCTTTGTGCTTTGTGCTTTGTGCTTTTGTGCTTTTGTGCTTTGTGCTTTGTGCTTTCTCGGTTCATGATGGTTTGAAAAGCACAGTGCTTTGTGCTTTGTGCATTCCCGGTTCATGATGGTCTTCTGTGCTTTGTGCTTTGTGCTTTTGTGCTTTTGGTGTGCTTTGGGAATGTTTGACAATGTCAAACATTTTGACTTGTGCTTTCAGTGCTTTCCAATCAAAACAGACCTTGTTCTATGCTGATTGGTCGAAAACTGAAACTGGAAGTCACATGATCACTACAGTGTTCCCTGTGTTGAATTAAAGCTCTTTTGGACACGACAAAAATGAAAAATTGAATTATTGAGAGCATGAATATTTAAGAATTATCATGAGTTAGCTTTAGCTATCGTAAATAAATAAAGATTTCATGCAAGAATTTAACTATTTAGTTAATTTTATAAGAATTATTTTTAATTATTATTTATGATCGTTATTATTATTGTGAAGTTAGCACCGGCAGGAAAGATATAAATTATACTCGAGATTCTAAGCCTAAGTGAAAATAACATCTCATTTGTTGAACGCTCAATCGTTTCGCATCACTCTTGTCTAAATTCGTAGGCTCGATAGCTAATAATTGTATTCCTCCATTTTGGGTTGACTTGTGTCAGTGTGGGTGTAAGATTTGATAGCAAGTGGTTGGGTTCGATTTGGGGAGATTGGTGTGAGTTTTGGTTAGGTAACTTCTGTCGCATAGTCGGCTTCGGCCGGGCGTCTTGCTAGTATTTTGTGTTTCTATAAAGTTTATGCTCGTCCTTAAAATTAATGTTTGCTCTAATTTTGTCATCAAGTTCTTGTTTAAACTGAATAAACCGTTGTAATCTTTCTACCGATTTCTAGTTGGTCAGGACCGAACATTGCTCCAGTGTCACACACCACTGTTGTTACCTGTAATTTAGTCTTATCCTAGGGAATAAAGTCAGACGACAACGTTTTTATTAAGATCAGTATAGTCAAACTTCACATGTGGCGACCGTGTCATGTGGTAGATGTTGGAGGAGTGTGACGGTCTTGACCCTAAATTTTTCGTGCTTTAGAAGATCGACTTCAAGATATTCAACGGCTTTTTGAATTTTTGCAAAATTTAGATTATCCGGACGAGTATAACGATTTAGTTTTGCGACAGAGGTGTTGTGAGCAGGCCCCAGTTATGGATCGGGGGGACCCGCGTGAACTTGGGGAATACACTGATCCGCCCCTCCAGGACGGGGTTCCACCTGGAACTCGGGGGGGAGCGCCCTATCGAAACTGGGGGATTCCCTATATCCCCACTACGATTCCCTTACAAACTTGGGGGGAAAATTCGGGGCGAAATCAAAATATTCCCTGTTGTATGGCTCAAGTCCCGGTCAGTAGTAGAGGTCCACCCCCCCAGTGGACCCAGGCGGGGGGCTCTTCCCAGCCCCAAACTTCGGCCTCTAATACTCAGCAAATTCCACGGCCTTCATATTCTCAGATGTTGAATAAAGCTTTTGGCCCTCCAATTCTTTCTCCCGATCAGATGGTGCAGGATGGGGGGCGAACCCCCCAAAATTCCTCCCAACCCCCCCTCCCCCCGACGCCCACTCCAGAAATTCAGGGAGAAAGTTCAGCTTCGGCTGCGGGTTTAGAACAGGTCTGTGTTGTTATCACGTCTCCGTCGGAAGAAACGGGGGGTTCGGCAGTTCCCCCGGGTCAGACTGTGCTACCATCTGAGGAGGAAATTTTCGCGGCGGCGGCTGCTGTCGTGCGGGACCCGGAAATTCGCGAGCTCCCTCGGGGACATCCTAGGCGGTTGGAGAAAATTTCAGACTTTTACAAGGGAATGGTAGACAGATTAACAGATCAGCTTGTTGCGGAACGGCGTGCTGCTCTTGGCCTTTCACCGGAATCAGGAGGGCTAGCGGGGGGTTCGACCCCTGCTGCCCCTCACGCCAGTCCTTCAGTCTCAGTGGCCGGCCATGTCCAGTCGGAGTCGAATGCAGGGGGAGCTCCAGTCTCTCCCCAGTCCCAATATTCATACGGCACTGGACAAACGACAATGATATCTACGCATAATCAGTCTCAGCAGAATCAGCGACCAGAAACTAGACTAGATCATTTT
>JASAND010019359.1:0-16888 GCA_030248195.1 Trissonchulus latispiculum | reverse complement strand
ACAGATATCAAAGATGGATATTCTGCAGAAGAAAGAAACAAACAATCAAAAACGTTAGCATGATGAAGATATAAAATGAAAGACAAATAAAACAGTAAAATAGAACAATGAAAGAAGACCACAAAAAGGCTTATTGCTAGCCAACACACCCGCAGAGGCGAAGGAATTGGTAAAACAACAAGAAACGATAAAGCCATACGTAAAATTAAAAACATTAAAATGTCACTGTACAATGCTGGCAGCAAAAAAACAAGTTACATTAAGCCACAGTATTGATATATTTAATGACCTTCTCATAAAAACCATCGGAAATAATCAGAGTAAAAACATTGTCAATTGTCTTCGTATGACATTTGACGCACAGAAGAATTTCTTCGAAAGATGCCTTGTACAGTTTCTTCGACATTGGCAAAGAAAACCATTGGCAATCGGTCTTGAAAAGAGGCGGGAACGGTGTGGAAGGCTCAAAAAATGAAAGGAAAAATTCAGTAGACGTGTCACTGATATTTTCCACACGAGCAATCCACCCATTTCCACTGTAATTACTGGGGCAAGTGACAACCAAATCATTGACAGATAGAAGATTGGCATCACGGCACTGGTAGGCTGATTCACCAAAGGATCCGGTCAGAATTTTGTCCTTCTTTGACCAACTGTCACTGTCACCTTTGGATGAATCTAAAAGCATAGAACAGTACAAACTAAGCACGCAGTCAGTGGTGGAGTCCTATCGAATGTTATGGAAATCATAGAACATAAATAAAAACATTGCTCCACCTGTTCCGTAAACTGAACTTACAACAATGACAAAACAAGTACAGAGTATAACTTTAAATACCATTCAATTTAAAATAACCTGTCTTTCTGTACTTGCCGCGGGTTGATGTGTCGCCAGTATTCTTACTACTAATTGCTCGTTCTTGTGCGATAAGAATTTTAAACTAAAGGCGCACTCACTGGCGGAGTTCTATCCATTGCTATGTAAATCATAGAACATAACTAAAACAAAATATTGGTATACCTGTTCCCTAAACTGAACTTACAACAATAACTAAACAAGGACAAAGTATAACTTTAGATACCATTCATTTTAAAAGGATCAGTCCTTCGCTGCTTGCTGCTGGATGATGTCTCCCCAGTATTCTGACTACTTGTCGCTTGCTTTTCTGCGAGAAGGATTTTCCGCTTTGGCGTTCGCTGAAGACTATGATGCGCCTCTCTCTGCCCATTTGATGATCCAGCTGAAACAGATAAAGCAAACACAAGGTCGCTATTAGTTTTAAAAAAGAACTGTCCCATAGCTCAAAAGACGTAAAGTTTAACCAGGAACGCAAAATTTACGTTTGAATTCGTGAAAGTGAAAGAAATATCTCACTACAAATGAGCTTTGTCATATGGAACTAACAGAACAGGTCTTTTTTCTTTAGATGAAACGTACCGTCAGTAGGAGGCGTTTCAGGGCCAGATTTCTTTGCTGTTTTCGGCATTGGCCCTTTGGTTTTCAGTTCACCTGATCTTGACACTAAAAATCCAGGAAGCGGTAAAACAAAACGCTATTTATGAGACAACGAAAAAACAAATACAATAAAAGAGATACAATGGAATATGATAAACATTCTTTCATTTTAACATAATTTCGTTTTAAAAAGGTAAAAAAATAAAATATAAAGCAGAAGTAATGAGCAACGTTATAATTAGAGGTAAATATTTTAAATAAATAGGTTCACTAACAAGAAGATGTAGACACCGGACGATCGCTTTGAGATGACAAAATTCGTCGGCTTTTCCTTCCACTCGATGGACCGGCTGAACAAATATAACAACATAGTTTATTTAAATTGTATGTAGTTTGTATGCACAACTTCTGCAACGTTTCTTTCATAAAACAAGTGAGACAATTTTGCACAAAGTTATTAAAATATAACACTTATCGTCCATCTTTTTTTAGGGAAATAGAATAAAAAACTGTACGGGCTGAATTTTTGACCATTTCTTCAATCCTTTTCTTCTTCTTATCAGATTCACTGAGGTTAGTCTTCTCTGGTTTCTTAGCCCCCACCTGATTTGCTGCCGTGCTAGGAATATAGTCTGAAACATAAAATGGAATACATGTAATATTTTTATTTTCTGCAACTGACTGGTTTTTCAAATTTGAACTTTGAGAACTTCAAAAAAGTCGTTCACACTATAGGTACGTGACATAGAAGCAACTGGTACATTGGTTGCTTCGTTTCATCAGTTCATACTGTTACAAATATCATTAACTCTTTTAAGAAATAATAAAAATAAAAGAGAAGAAGTAACCTTTCAAATAGCGTTTAGGCAAAGGAGCTTGCCCTTTCAGACCTCTGTTCGCATAGCGTCGCAGAAAATATTCAACTAAAAATTATAAATGATAAAACAAAACAAGAGAAACGAGAAGGCATAAGAAGAGGACTAAACTAAAGAACCAAACAATTCGAAGTACAAAAACGTGGTTCGATATAAACACAGCAAAAAAAGACAAACAATTATAACTAATTTAATATAACACATTTAAACAACAACTATAAGAACCTCGGCCAGCAGCCTCTCCCCGGATGACATCTTTAAACATCTGATAGGAATGTTCTCTAGGTTTCAAAAACGCGATAAGCCGATCCAACAGATTTTTATAGTACTCCTTATCTCCCTGAAAGTGGGAAACTCGCTGATAAGCGATGACGCAAATCTCCTCAAACGACTTTGCACGGACTAAAAAAAGAAACAATCTAAAAGATGAGAAGAGAAACATAAAAAGTTTTCACAAAACGTAGTTCAAATTTAATTAAAAAATATAATTAACATGAAATAAAAAATGTCTTAATTATATTACATATAAATAGTTAAAAATTTCATTTGTATTACCTGGCCCATTGAGGGAGTCGTGATCTTCGTCAGAAGGTTCATAGTCCATGTCGCCCTCGTTGGGATCGATACTTTCAATATCGCTGCTGGAGTTGTCATCAACAGTAATTCCTACAAAATGAAACAATAAAAGTATTTCTTTTTGACAGAAAAAAAGACACAAAAACGCAAGGAAACAGATTAAAGTTCTTGAAAATAAAAAAAGAAAAGGTCTAACCTGTGATGTTTTTTGTTTTCATTTTCGAACACCACCGGGCAAGATCACTTTTTGTTAGCTTGCGTAAAAGGATGATCGGAATTATTGACGAAGAATTTGGGCTTTCTATATTTCTGTTTCCTTGCGTGGACAAAGACAAACTAGTCTCCCCTAAAATAAATTTCTATTTGCAGATTGTAACTCTGTAAGTGTTGTAATATAAACTAACTCGTTCTAGTTCGCAAGTCCTGTCAGTACAATTTATAAAGCATATACACATTCTGATAATATGTATTACAAACGACTTATTCATTTTTCAACTACCTCCAGAAATTTCGGCATTTGAATTTGGCTTCCGTAATTCACTCTCTTTTCCTCCTGCTCCGTTTTCTCCTAATAGAAAAGGAGGTATAGGATATACACTGCAGAATTTCAGTTAACAAGGTATAAAAGAATGTTGTGAATGTTACAGTATCAATTGAGAAGCGATTTCCAAACGACACGATATTAACTAAAACAAACTCTATAATTACGAAAAAACTAGAATCCACGAAAAAATAAGAATAAAAAACAGTCAGTGATAAAACTGTATCTTTATCGACACAAAAAGAAAGAGTAGAAACAAACTGTAAAATCAAAAACCTGGTGAGACAGACACTCCATTTTCGCCCCCAGCTTCATCTGGCTTTGCTTCCAGTTCCTTCGGTACGGTTTCTTGCCCAGACGGTGACTGCTCTGAAAAAATGATGTTGATTTCTTAATTACTTGCAATATGTTTCCGGAGAAAAGCGCATATAGCATGTTCAATAAATATTATCACATGATAAGTTATAATAAATTAATTATGGGGAATAAAAATCGGAGTAAAGAAATGAACGAGACAACGAAATTACTTATTTATATACCGACCGCTTTATCTAACGAAAACAAATAAGAACTGTCAAAATTCTGAACCTGACGGAATTTGCTCTCCTTCCAGCTTCTTCTCTCCTTTGCTTGCCGGGTCTTCCTCTGCTTCTTTTTCAGGTTCCAAGTTTGCCTGTGCAGATGGAGATTCGTCTGAAGATAAAGATGCAAAGCTGTTCAATTCATTTTAAAAGACACTTCAAAACACACCTACGGCAAGTCGGTACTACTTTGTCAGGAAATAATGGATCATTAATAGATTAATAACAATAACAACAAATTGCACTAAGCAAAAGAAACATTAAATGACATTATTTACTTAAACAACTCGAAGTTTAGGAAATAGAACCTCTCACATCCGACGAAAACAAAAACTTATTAATGACATACTTTAGTAAGAGTAAACAAACGTACATCAAAACGAATACAATTACTCATAAATCTGAAAGTTATCGCATACAAAAAATTGAAAGAAAATAAAAAATTCAGAACCTGGACGGATGTTCTCGCCTTCCTGGCTTTTCGCGCGATTTTCAACTGCTTTCGCGTTCCCGTCAGTTTCTGTCTCCAACTTTCTCTGTGTGGCTCGGGATTCACCTGAAAAAAGACATGGAAATCTTTAATATCAAGATTTAACAAAAATGCAGCTACAACGAATACAGTGTTCATTGTCACCTGATAAGGAAATAATAACTCATAAATAATAACAGCAAATTGCTTTAAGCAAATAAATGACAAACGTAAATTAATTACTTAAAGACACTTTTTTCGAAATTCAACCTATCAGATGAGACGAAAACCATTAAATAAAACATTTGAAATAATCACAAAATTTAGAAACTGGAAGTGGCCATCTCAGCGATTTTTTGAGACAACTAACTGGCGAAACTTTACAAAATACAACTTATCCGATGAGACGGAAAAGTGGTGGAATAATTATCTTCCAATAAACTAAAGTTGAAGAATAAGAAAACGATTACTGCTATATATAGAACTTTACAGATAGAAAATCAAACATTAGAAAAAATTAAAAAACAGAACCTGGAGGAGTGATCCTGCCTTGTTCCTTCGTGCCAGCATTCCCCGTTTCTTCACCTTTCCGATCCACTTTAGTCACCTTGCCCCTTTGTGGAGTTGTCGATTCCTCTAAAGAAATACAAGCCAATTTCGACATTGGAACCTTCTTTCCAATAACATACGTATTATATGAACAGCATACAGTCTCATAGCACAAAAATTCATCAATTGCTTAGCAATAAAAAAGAATTTGGATTAAACAAGTGAACTTCCATACGTTAATAATTAATTATAAATGATAACGCTATCTGAGAAGACAATTTGGTTTGAGAACTTTCCCCCTAGAAAATACAAAACTAGAAATAAGATATTAAAATTCAGAACCTGGACGAACAGTCCCTTGATCTTCCTGCTCTGCGCTTTTGGCATTTCGTTCTGCCTTTTTCTCTACGTCTTTCTGTACGTTGTTCTGAGCAGATGAGGACTCCTCTGGAAAAAGTTAAATTTTACAATTACTTCCAGCATTGTTTCGAACAAGAGAAAAAAGCGATTTCGCGAACTATAAATTGATTAATGATAAATCCATTTAATCAAATAATTCAAATAACGAAAGAATATTCATACAGTTTAAAGTTTTGAAATCAAAATTAATTCTGTTCGATTATAATTTAAGAAGAAGAACCTGATGACACGTCCACTGCATTTCCTTTCTTTCGAGATCTTCCACCTTCATTCTCCTTCCTTTCCATTTCTGGCTTCATGTTCTTCTGCAGAGGCGAAACTTCGTCTAAAGATGGGAATAGTTGATTTTTGTACTTTTGAACGGTATACCCGTAACTTGAAACCATTTAACAAAAACATAAAATCGAAAAAGAAAAAAAAATAAATAAACTTTTCCATTTAACTAAAACTTCTTCTGCGGAATAAATTCAATTTTGAGAGTAAGAAACTACTTCTCTCCACAAAACAAGCATGTTCAAAAAATTTAACGAAATTAATACTAAAGCTGAAACAGGACCAGTATTAATTTCAGACTACAAAATAGTTACCAAACGAAGTATCCTAACCTAGAGATCCTTTCCCGGGACCTCTTGGAGAAGTCGGCGGACTGTCATCCAGAATGATTTCTGCAGTTGTTTCTTCAACTGAAGACTCATCAGAGTCAACTCCTAAAAACCAGACCGGCAAAGGGTTAATTCTAATGAATAAATTTACAATTAAATATGAAGACAATTTTTTAATCCTAATTACAGTACTAGCCCAACAATCTATCCTATTTAAAATGGGAACACATAGCGAAACGCAGTTCTATACCTGGTTGATAAGCCCTTCCATCCAACAGCGGTCCACTTTCAGCCAATTCTCCTGACAAGACGATTTGAAGTTTCGCTGGACTAGATGATTCAGAGATACCCCCTGTATCTGTCTGCTCCTGAGCTTCCTTTTTATCTGCTCTGTCTCTTTGTTCCACTAAACAAAACAAACATTGTACATTAAAAATGATAAAGTTAAAGTGGAGATACACAAGGTACATTTTCACTACACTTATTTTATTCAGAATAACACTGGTACGGTCATGCATCTTCACTGGAAAAAACTACAAAGAAAAAGAGAAGACAAATACAGTAATTGCAAAATAAATGATAGACAACAAATATCGAAGTTACCACTAGAGTTACTGTTCTTTTCAGAAGAAACAACGTCAGATAGACAATTGTCATCAACAGCAGGCGTCCCGGAAACCGCTTGTGAATTAGAGGAATTTCCAGAATCAACCAAAGCGGAAGATTTCGTCGGATCAATTTCACGTTTCCTTACAGCTGTTCGCAGTTTTTCCATAAAAGCAGCTATCTGAGCCCGACTAGCAGAATCTACAAATTCGAACATATACTTCAATTTAATTTCATAACCTAAAGTATGTATAATCAAATATCTCGAACTTTGCTAAAAGAAATACCTTAAAACACATACATAAACATAATGTACGAGGTAGTTAATTCATTAAGTGTTGGTATTGTCCATTTCTTTATTAACCATACCTCCCGACGTTGGCATAGACTGCTCGTCCATGTCTTCCTCCAGAATACTGCTGATTTCGTTCATTGAAAGTTTAAGAATTCCTCCTTCGCTTGTTCCTGCCAAGGATTTTTCTGTATCCGTCGCCGGAGCTTCTGCAATCATGTTTTATTATTTATTGCAATTTTGTTGTAGCAGGACACCCGGGAGGGCCCTCGTCCATAAACAACCTTCCCCCAACCCAGAAATCTTTCCCCCTCCCCATCAAATTGTTCCGGGCGCCTACAAAACGGGCCCTGGCGTTTGGCTTTTTGTCACTCTCCAAAAATCGCGCAGCAGACCAAATTTCGAAAATTTCTTCCGCAGTCGCTGGAGGTTTTTTGCACATTTTGCTTACCTAAGTACAATTCTTGCACTAGAAACGAACTTTTTGACAATTTCTATAAAAATAGTACTAATCTTAGCATATTTTTAAAAAAATATTAAAAAATTTACACCCGCCAAAAATGATTTGGCTAACGAAGGCCCCGCAAATAGCCTCCTGTCACAGAGATTGCGTCTATATTCTTCCAACGTATATACTTACTGCTCTCTGTTGGATCAGTTGCCCAACTTTCTTGCCTGCATCAGTTTCCACAACTGTTCCTTTCGTGGATTCAACATGAGCGCCTTTCGAAGCTGTAGCAGTTAAACCATACCCATCTTTCGGTTCATCTTGTTGGCTCTTCTCCCGATGAGATGAACTAGGCGTCTCTTTTTGATGGTCCTTATTTTGCGCTGTTGTTTTCATATCTCCTAAAAACATAATAAGTTTATTTTCAGCTTTAAGACATGTGATCGTCAATTAAGCAGCGGCACATGGATAGTAGTTGCTGTAGAAGAGATACACACGCCTGAACTGGCAGCTGATAATTTTATTTATTTTTCTCAGTTTATAAAAGTTAAAAATTGTTTACTGTCTTTTTCTTCCATACTAATCTTTAGAATTCGTATAGCCTCTCGGACAAATCTTTCTCCTATAAAATTAAAAACTCATTTGATGAAAAACAATATGAAATTTAAAACTATAATAAAAGTAATATCAGAATAAGGAAAACGTTGCGGGACATGAAAAATATCACATATGTATACATGAAGCATACAATAAGCATACTTTTTACGTATAAACGAAGAATAGAAAAGACAATCTTTCAATATACGAAACAAATCTTATGCCTACTGCTAATCCTTAAATTTTTATTCCTACAAGCTATAATTGTTTTGTGGTAAATTAAATTCTATACTCGTACTCGTTGAATCAGTTAAGGTAGAATAGCCTTCAATTATGACTTCAACGATGTTTTCTTCGCTGAAGTCAACAGACGTCATTCATCTAATGTGAAATTCGAATTTCTATCGTTAATTTGCCAAATGATACTATTACATGAGTTCTGTCGCTAAACAAAACCATCTTCAAATACAGTGTAGTGGAGAGCATCTCTTTCGATTATGTTTGGGATACGAGAAGAAGTAACTTGTACAGTTTTCTTTTAAAAAAATTCTCGTTAATTTCGGATTTGAAGATACGAAGCACACCGTTAAAAAAGAAAACGTTGCGGGACATGAAAAATATCACATATGTATACATGAAGCATACAATAAGCATACTTTTTACGTATAAACGAAGAATAGAAAAGACAATCTTTCAATATACGAAACAAATCTTATGCCTACTGCTAATCCTTAAATTTTTATTCCTACAAGCTATAATTGTTTTGTGGTAAATTAAATTCTATACTCGTACTCGTTGAATCAGTTAAGGTAGAATAGCCTTCAATTATGACTTCAACGATGTTTTCTTCGCTGAAGTCAACAGACGTCATTCATCTAATGCGAAATTCGAATTTCTATCGTTAATTTGCCAAATGATACTATTACATGAGTTCTGTCGCTAAACAAAACCATCTTCAAATACAGTGTAGTGGAGAGCATCTCTTTCGATTATGTTTGGGATACGAGAAGAAGTAACTTGTACAGTTTTCTTTTAAAAAAATTCTCGTTAATTTCGGATTTGAAGATCCGAAGCACACCGTTAAAAAAGACATCCATTGAAAATTAGAAGTTGTGGACTATCACGGAGAACTCATTTTAAAAAATTTAACAATTTTAAATCTGTTAGGACAACCACACCTCCAATCGACATTATCGCATGCGTTTTCGTCGTTTTTGTTAAAAAACAGAAATCACACTGAAATGAGTTTTAGCACTAGATCCGAAACACACCGTTAAAAACACATCCATTGAAAATTAGAAGTTGCGGACTATCACGGAGAACTCATTTTAAAAAATTTAACAATTTTAAATCTGTTAGGACAACCACACCTCGAATCGACATTGTCGGATGCGTTTTCGTCGTTTTTGCTAAAAAACAGAAATCACACTGAAACGAGCTTTAGCACTTGAACATGCAATAATGCTATATCTACAATAACGAACTTACGGTTCAGAAAGGCAGGAGTCCATGAGTCAGTTGTTCTCAATTTCAAGTAGTTATACGTATATATAAATGTGCAGCTAAAAAGGACAAAGAATATACACAACGGGTAATGTATAACGGTATGTCCTAATAAAAGAGAGATGTATATAATAAAATTTTGCAGTCTAAACTGCCTCAAAAAGGAAAGCATGCAAATTGTGTTTAGCAAGTTGTTATACGTATCAACTATAACGTTACGAATACATACGTACTATAGCGTACAACAGATGAAAAGTTAAGTCTAAGTGCAGTTGCACGTAGAGTTTTCAAATTTTCAGTCAAAGTAACACGTACAGAAACAGGCAAAACCAATGACATTTTAAAATATTTGAATGTAAATTGTCCTTCCAGAAGTATATAACGCATGCAATTTCTGTTGTGGAAATTCTTATACGTACGCTCTTTTTAGAATAGATAAATTTTGAAAAAATTTTATAAAATGTCCAAATTGTTAAAAGTAATATTTTTCTTGTCACCCGATTTTCATAATTTTTGGCCCTCCCCCACTGCTGGCACTCCCAACATTATTAACACAAATGGGGTGTTTTTTGCAGTAGCCTGTCGCACGATACGAGAATCGAGTGTTTTTTCCAGCAGCTCACACGTATTTAGAATTAACGCGAATCGGCTGTTTTTTCCAGTAGCTCATACGTATTTAGAATTAACACGAGTCGGGTGTTTTTTCTACCACTTTATACGTATTTAGAAACAATAACTTTAGTGGAAAAACTCGTTAGTAAGTAACAAAATAAAGCAGGAGGGCTTTCTATATAAAAAATTTTCAGAATATTTTCAAAAATCGACGGCGCCCCTCTTTTAGTTCAATATTTAAAATTAGGAACGGTTGAAGCCCCGCGCCCCCCCCCCCCGAAAAAGTTGCGCCCCCCCCGAAAAAGTTTACTTTATAGTTACAATTTTTAAAATTAGTTACGGCTATAGCCCCGCCCCCCTCCGAAAAAGTTGAAGGACCTTCTATACGAAAAATGTCCAAATTGTTAGAACTAATAACAATTTTTGTTGTCTCGCGATACCCGAATCGGCTGTTGTTTTTTCGAGGAACTCATACGTATTTAGAATTAACGCGAACTAATGACAATTTTTGCTGTCTCGTGATTATTACAAAGCTGGTCTCAAAAATGGCCACAAATTGGGTAATTTTACGGAAAGTTTCGAAAAAATTTTGAGAAATGTCGAAATTGTTACTTAATCTTACTTTATAGTCAGATGTTTTTTATTGAAGCCCCAACCCACCCAGAAAGTTTAGTTTATAGTTAGAATATTTAAAATTAGAAACGGTGCGCTCCCCCCCCCCAAGTTGCGCGTTTTTTCCAGCAGTTCATACGTATTTAGAAACAGCAACAGAATAGAGCAGGAGGGCCTTCTATATGAAAAAATTTTCAGAGTACTTTCAAAAATCGTCGTGCCACGCGTAAGCAACAAAATAAAACAGGAGGACCTTCTATATGAAAAATGTCCAAATTGTTAGAAGTAATGACAATTTTTATTGTTGTCTCGCGATACGCGAATTGGGTGTTTTTTCGAGCAGCTCATACGTATTTAGAATTAACGCGAATCGGGTGTTTTTCCCAGAAGTTCATACGCATTTAGAAACAACTTTACCGACAATACCCGTTAGTAAGCAACAAAATAAAGCAGAAATATGCGGCTATAACTGTTTTAACTGTTTTATCGATCTTATAACTCAAGATTAATGGCCACAAATTGGGTAATTTTAGGGAAAGTTTTGAAAAAATTTTGAGAAATTACTTAAAATTACTCTTTATAGTCAGATCATTTTTATTGAAGCCCGAACCCACCCAAAAAACTGTTTTATCAATCCTGGACGGCTGAAGCCCCGCGCCCCCCCCCCCAGAAAAAAAAGTCCCCCAAACAGGTTTACTTAATAGTTAGAATATTTAAAATTAGGAACGGCTGAAGCCCCGCGCCCCCCCCCCAGAAAAAGTTGCGCCCCCCCCCAAATGTTTACTTTATAGTTAGAATTTTTAAAATTAGATACGGCTGAAGTCCCCCCCCCCGAAAAAGTTGGAGGAGAGAGCCTCCCCCACCCCCCAAAACTCACTTACACCTATATCTATGACCTCCTTTCCTGCGTCCTGGAACAATGTGACAGAAATCTACACCTATGACCCCCCCTTCTCGTTAGCCACACCTATGGTACTATGTAACCAAATTAAATGAATTGCAAACAGGTTTACTTTATAGTTAGAATATTTAAAATTAGAAACGGCTGAAGCCCCGCGGCCCCCCCCCCCCCCCCAGAAAAAGTTGCGCCCCCCCCCCACAAAGTTTACTTTATAGTTAGAATTTTTAAAATTAGATACGGCTGAAGCCCCGCCCCCCCCTCCCGAAAAAGTTTGGGGGAGAGAGCCTCCCCCACCACCCAAAGCCTCCCCTACCCCCCAAAACTCACTTACACCTATATCTATGACCTCCTTTCCTGCGTCCTGGAACAATGTGACAGAAATCTACACCTATGACCTCCCCCTCCCCCTTCTCTTTAGCCACACCTATGGTACTATATAACCAAATTAAATGAATTGTTAATTTTGCTACCGCTAAACTTTTCAAATGCCATAAGCAAATTTTCAGAGATTCTTCGCTTTATTCCACAAGTTTTCAAAGATATAATTTAAAAAGACATAGAAAATTTGTGAGAAGCGTAGAGTCTACCATAATTTCAGAAATTTTCGTTTGACCGTTCACGTATATCTGTTTCGTCCCCACCCGCACCTCCAGCAATGATCACACCTAGGCAGCTTGAGCAATAAACATGAGCCAACAATTAGCTAATTAAATGCCGTAAATTGAGTGTTACATACAGAATTTCAAAGAACAGATTAATAAACAACTAATAATGATCTTTTAAAAACATAAACAAACTCCCAAAGGGCTACTTGAAAAAAAAGTAAAAAAAACACAATGGAAGTATCTACATCAGAAAAAATCGATTGCAACATTGATAAGAAGATTCAAAAACACTTTGAAAACAACAACAAAAAGAATGAACAAAAAATAATCAAACTCTATACAACAACCCTCAAAACAAAATGAACAAAGAGAAAACGAATAGAAATGAAAGAATCACTGTGCTGCACCACATAGAACTATACGGAAACGAAACTATAAACTTTAATGAAAAAGTGACACACCAATAGCGTCAAGATTTGGCGAGTGACACACCAATTGCGGGGGGTTTTTCTTCCCTGTTCTTCGTTTGTTTGTTTACCTGCTTCGTTTTTCGATTCTTCTTTGTTCGTCTTTGTCTGATTCCTTTTGCTGTTCATTAGCTTTTATGCTTTTTACTCAACAACATTAGTCTGTCTGCTTTCCAGTCGCTCTTCTCCTTTCTTTTTATTAGGACAAAAACTACACCTGACGTCAACTGCTTTACCCATTACTGACCTAATACCAACTTTATATAATCTACAATTGCCTAGGCAATGTATTTCATATCGCTGCATTTGAATGTACCTATTTACTAATGCTGTAAAATATTTAATGATCTTTGTACGTACAAAAATGTGTAAATTTTTGGTCCGAGTGTATTTTTTGGTCCATACCATCTACATATGTTTCGGTCCATTAAATTTTGTAAATTTATTTTTCTGAGGCCTGTCATTAAGATATTTGTTGTGATGCACATTAAAAATCTGTTGCCGCTTGTCAGTTCCGCCAGCTCTAACTGAAAAAACTTGGTTGCAATGGCTTTTTCCAATACACAAAGTCTTGGGATTATAACCAGCTCACAGATCTGCCAGACAATTTCCAATCACGCCAGATCTACGCACATATTTATTACAAACTGAATACATGAATGCTTAATACAGAATATTCATATATGCGTTTCTACAGGTGTATGCAAATTGATGAAAATTGTACTGCTTGATATTTAATGTAATTGCAATTTGCTTGTAATTTGATACTGCTTTAGTTATTGACAATGTGCTGACACTTTTGATACCACATGCTCCATGATTAACGCCACTAATTGGGCGATTGCGAAGAGAGAGCAGCCCAGCTAAAACACAAGTACCACAGATCAAGCCGTATTCTGATTATTGGCGCATTGCATGAATCAATTTTTAAAGAAATATGTTCGGTGGCTAGGTGACGGTGTCACAAGGAACATTTCCCCCGTGGAAACGTCCCCCCGGAAAAATTTCCCCAGAGAAATGTCCCCCCGGAAAAATTTCCCTAACACAGTATTATATTCTACCTAATGTTTTAAGTGAACATCTATTCATTCCTAAAAACTTGGCAGCTTTGCTCCATTTTTGATTGAACATTTAATTATTTAATTAAGTTTAATTATGAATGCCTAGTATTCAAGCTATTCTTCCTAAAACAGCTTCTGTTCCATGAACAAAACCCTCTTAAATAGGATACCGGTTGATGCAGATATGGTACATTCTGGTTTGTAACGTTTGCAAAATTTCGAAAAAATGCCACTTTTTGAAGAATTTTTGAGTTAGAGTTTGCTACAACAACAACAGCTGTTACAAGAGCTGGTAACAGAATTTTGAAAAACGACTGCGATAAGTTCAAGAACTTGTTTTACAATTGTGGTGGTTAAGAAAACGATTGAGAGATTGAGTTGTGAAAAGATTTCAGTCGAGTAAAAATGCTTGTTATAGAAAATTGGACAACAAAAAGAGGTATATATTTCAAGCAGTTTCGATTGGAGTATGTCACCTTAGCCAAAAAATACAGTTTTATTTTCCATTTTCGATAGGAATTGGAAACTTTGAGTTGGTGTAACTTTTGATTCTTGCACGAAATTATCCATAATATCCAAGACTACTGTAAGAGCACTATTGTAATGGAGAAGCCCGGGAGGCAAACCACAGCACTACCACCACTACAAAGGACTGGCGCAACATAACACATGCCCTGACCGCTAAAGCAGATCTAGTCCGGGCGGCTCACTTTTAGATTCCGGACGAGCCTCGCCATGTATGGGGGATATGAAGTTTTGGAGGACGCCGGACTGTCTGGCGCCTGAATTGAAAGAGGGAGATTGGATCGAGAAAACACACTAAGAAATACCCAGGCGAAACCCGGAGCGTTTACCTAAAAGTCAGAGTTAGCTCAAATTGCCAATTAATTAAATTAAAGAAATCAACTTGACAACTAATGATTTAATAAGAAGCATAGTTAAGGGGCAGGCGAAATGTAAAGTAAAGAAGACACACAAAAGTTGAACTTACTGGCCATCAATAAGACTAGTTGGGGGAAGGGAGACAAAACACAGAAAATGAGGATAAAGGGGGAAATGGGGGAAACAGAAATGTAGCGGGGCAAGTACCGGATTCTACGTACGAGCACCGTTACCACACCCGAAACCTGACGGATGCGGAGACCGTACACAAATAGACAACGAACCGACTACAGGAGACGGCCGGGACAGCCTCGCCAGATGTAAACGGGGTAATTACCTGCCTAAGTGAAAAGATGCCTCTTCACGCTCACTATATGGATTCAGACAGAAACTACCTACCTAGCAGGAGCTCAGTAGACTCAAGCCTAATTAAAAATAGTAACAACAGTTTAATAAAAGAACAACAAATATTATTATAAAGAATAATAAAAGATAGTTATGGGCCGGGCCCTCAATTATACAAAACAATCACACAAAATATGAACTTACAGTGACAAGGCCAATAAGGCCAACGTACCAATATCTGCTCCGGGGAGAGCAGGGGCAAAATATATGCAGTAAAAAAGGGCTAAAGTTAGAGAGGAATAATAGGAGTGTTCGCAATAGCAGAAGTACTGAGACTGAAGGGGGAAGCGAGTGTTGGGTTGAACCCTCCCACGAGCGCCCCCTAGTGAGAATTTGCCCCCAATCACGTAGCTCCCCGTATAGCAAAGGGGGGAACCCACCCAATCCCAAACGTACACGTTGGGGGAGCTACGTGACTTGCAACGTAAACCCAGCCCCTTTTTGATGATGATATACTAAGCCAAGCAGGTAGCTAGCCTAGTGACATCACCCACAACGGAAAGGTTGACCATTCCAACCTTAATCCGTTACATCTCCTCAGGGCTTGCTATCCGAACTCCCGAGAGGATCACTGTTCAAAGGCGAACTGGTACGTGAGCCGAGCTCTCAATACATGCACACATAGTACAGAGCAATGCTGCTACAAATACTAGTACACTACAGAGGATCTGTCAGACTGCAAGTCACAAAGCTAAACTAAATCATACGAAACTAGTCAAAACTACGCAAATCTACGCATATATGTATAGTAGAAAAATACAAAAAACAAGTGATTAAATACGGCATGTATACAGTGGAATAACATATACTAGCTATGCCAGTAACAAACGCAAATTAAAGCAAAATGACCAAAATTATGCAGATGTAAAAAATACACGTATCAGTACAACCGTAAATTATTCGGAATTAAGTAGCTAATATGAAAATACAATGACTTTCCAAAAGCAACTCATGGGAAAGAGGCAGGGATGGAAACTGGGTCATTATTTCTGACCCATGACCCACTTGACCCAAAAGCAAATTTGACCCAGACCCAAGGCGACCCATGAAATTTGAAAATTCCGTGACCCAGACCCAAATGACCCAGTCGTTTTCGTGACCCAGACCCAGCTGACCCAAGAATTATCGTGACCCAGACCCAAATGACCCAATAAAATAACTTGACCTAAACTGACTTTACATTATCCTTTTGTGAAGTTTCCTTGAAACTGTGACACGGAGACACTGTATGGGCTAATACAATGTAAACTTGTAAATAATTGGCAAATAGTAGTCGGTAAATAACTAGTCAGAATCCAGCAAAAAATTCTTCTGAAGCAAGTTGTAAGTTCGGAGCTGGAGCTCCTCAATCTTGTCATTTTGATTATTTTCCAATAATAGTTATTTTGCTTGGAAGACCTGATTGGCTGATATTGGAAAATATTTAAAACTTTCGATGGAAGTGTACACATGGCTTTTATTACGCGAACCGACGCAAACATAATGGCCGGACAAGTCACATCTAACTATTGATTCCAGAGAAACAATACTAAATTCAATTTAAAATTCGCGCCGGAGGCGCGAAAAATTTTTTAGCCGCGACAGGTTTACGTATAATTGGAACAATGCCAGATCTTCGAATTTAAAATTTGGTAAGACCCTGTGACCCAGACCCAAAATAACCCAATAAAAATTGCTGACCCAGACCCAAAGTGACCCACAGGAAGCTTGACCCAGACCCACACTGACCCAACCGGTTCGCAAAATTCGTGACCCAAGACCCAGTGACCCAAGCAAAAATGGCGACCCAAAAGACCCATGACCCAGTGACCCACACCAGTTTCCATCC
>JASAND010019358.1:0-78930 GCA_030248195.1 Trissonchulus latispiculum | reverse complement strand
GCTCGACATGACACATACACAAACTTCGCCTCGCCCTGATCGCTATGCGCAAGGTACGGTACCCAAATTTTTCCAGAAATAGTTCTGACATATAGTGCTTTGATATCGTATGAAATAATCCTTAGATCAGTGTATACTTTCCTGTGCGATACAATCAAAGTGCGAAAAATTGGATGTTGTAGGTCTATATATAATGGGTGGAGGTTAACTAACGTCTAATGAGCTGTGGTTTATCAAAGGAGCCCAACTTTGCTCCGATTAATACTCCAAGTATCTGTCTTAACTTATGTAAAAATGACGTGATTTCGTTAATCCCTGCGTTCGCAGTGCTAGATTACATAATCGATATTGTCGCTGTTTTTGGTGCCATTTCGAAGATGTGAGTCAATTACCCCAAAGTACTGTGGCAGAATCGGCTAAAACCTTGCGCATTACAGGCCAGTGAGTGTGCCAAGATGTGCAGACAGCTAGGTCACTAAACCTCGCTTCAATATTTAGAAATGCTAGATTGATTTCTCGAAGTATGGATGGCGATCGCTCCAAAAAGGTCTAAGACAGTTGTAAGCGCATACTGAACGAAGGAAGCGTCATATCGAAAAACGGATTTCATATTCGGATTCAGCAGGTCAAATAACCCCTATAAGCACCTTTTCGGCAAAATCGGAGACAAAAAATTTTTGGACCCCATTTTTACTGCGCTTAGCTAGCTTTTCAGGCCTAAAAATAAGGGTTATTTCTTAACGAAAACTTTGCTAGCACACTAACCAGAAAACCAAAACCCTGGAAACTTACCCACAGTTTGCCCCAATTAGAGCCTAATAATTGGTAAAAAGCTGGGCTAGGCTAGGGGCTGCCAATTTTATTAGATCGAAAACGGCGCACGGTCACCTCGCAACTTTTTGCCAAATTTCAAACTTTGACCTGTTATTGCTGAAGAAGGAAGCAACGCTCGAAAGCCGGAATACTTTTAATATTTAGTACTTGTAACAATAAACATTTGTGGTAAAAAGTGACAAGATCGGTCAAGGCGATAATTCACCAGAGCTGAAAAAAGCTTTTTGAAAAAACCCATTTTTCGAACTAAAATTTGTACTTTGGCGTCCTGCCAAAAACGGTGTATATGAGATATATTGTTGCCCACCCTAAACTTTTTTACTTTGATATGTTGGCTAACAATAGGCGAAAAAGTAGCTCTCTCCGACGATGTCGTGCCAACCCGTTCGTAGCCCCCCCCCCCTTAAACTGGCGATTGTTTGCGTATCTCAAAAATGGCAGTTGTTTGCTCATAATTTTTGTATATTTTTACATTGGGCTTGGCTCCAATGTTTTTAGGACCCCCCCAACTTCAAAGCCCTAAAAATGCCAGTCTTGCAACCTCCGTTCTGGTCGAGATTGGGAAGGAGACAGGCTGGGTGATATTTCATTCTAGACTTGCCGGTTACTTTATCGACGACCTGGTACGGTTTAGCTAAAGGTAAAAGTCCCAATACTGTCATGTTGCAAATGGTATGGCCAAAAATGAAAATATGGGAAGCTATCAATATGTGTATCATTTGAAAGCTCTCTTTGCGTTTAAAAACAGTTGTAACAGGCGAATTCTTGAAACAGGAAAAATTAGTTACGGGACCAAATACTTGATACTGTAATGTTTCAAATGGTCAAAATTGAAGATTATGGAAACCGGCCAATATGTAGTGCTGTTTCAGTAGGTGATTATAGTTTCAGTTTCAGTATGCGATCCAAGATAATTTCAGTATCAGTCGGTGGACAAAAATAGTTTCAATTTCAGTTTTGCTTTCGCGGAGTTTCAGTTTCAGTTAATTCGAAAAACGGCAAGTTCTAGATATCAGACATAATGCAAAGCATAAATTGATGATTATTTTGACTGTATTTATGTGTGCAATTTTCTTTTCAAGTTTACAGTTCTAAAATATGCAAATGCACAAAAAACTCAGTAATTTTACATTGAAAATGTTTTGACATTTGCAGTATACACTGGTATTGGTATATATAAGTGCTTTTCGTTGACGCCGCAAACCACAAGAACAACGGGGGGTTTCCAGGAAAGTCGAATAAATTTTCTTAAAAACGAGCAATAAAATAAAACATTAACTATTAACACCCGAATGTGTTGGGCCACATGAAAAGGGGTTGTGGTTTGGACCCCTTGAACCAGCCACAGGTGCGGCCTTGGTGCGGCAGAAAATTTTGCCATCTCGCACCGACCCTCTATGGGTGTATGTGCGCGTGGTATGTCGTTAAATCGCTTTGTGTGTTTTGTAAATTAACTTGTAAGAAACCCAAACGAAGCCTGGTAGATACATTTTCGGTCCTTTATTGAGATTTGGAACCTAGTTTTAATCAGTATCAGTTTTAAAGTATGATGTAAGAGCTAGCGAACCGTTTTTTATCCACAACCTTTGAACAAGACAAAGAGACGTCAGCAATTTGTTGCTTGGGGCAGGAAGCATTCTCTGATAACAAGGTTTGTATAATGCCCAGTATCATACTCTGAATATTTGTAGTCTTGAGCTTGATCGAACCCAGTTTAGCGGTTGGCGGGCACGAGGTGCGCTGGTATCTGGGTTCACGAAAGTTTAGTCCAGTTTAATCAGTTTTCTAGTCATCCTTTGTTTTGTTTTTTGTTTTTCTAGAGTTTCGACATTTGAGCTGAACTATATATGGATATAGCTTTCTCAGTTTGGACTACATAGTCAGGACTTCTCATTTGGTGCCTTTACGTATCTTGCTTTTTATTCTTTTATGCAACGTTTCATTTTTTATTTAGCCGCATTTTCAAACGTACGCATACTGTTTATTGCTTTCGTGTATTGTTTCCTTGTAACTGTTTGCTTATTTTGGATTTTGAATGTCGTCGGCAAACAGCAAAACGGGTCAGATTCTGAACTAACCCCCCAAATTTGAGGAAGTTTACAAACTGGCAGAACTCTTATTTTTGATCCGATTTGATCGGTTCTGGTGTGTCAGATTACCACGTTTTGAGGAATTTAGTCAGACTGTAATGAAGATCAACTGAACTTTATCCCAAAGCTTTATCAATTTAACGTTTGAAGCTTTGAAGCTGAGATTTTGTTAAAATTTTACAGTTACAGTGACAGCCTGAGTTGTTACTAGATCTTTAGTTAGCAATTAGTGATGGGCACTGGATACAGATAATTTTATATCCGGATAATATCCGGTTTGAGAAAATATCCGGATATCCGTATACATTTCAGACAAAGTAATGAAAAATTTGCAAATTTCACAAATTTTAAGATATTTTTCAAAAAGTCTCTAAAAATATTTTTGAAACCAAGGTTGTGACTTGGCTGCATGAGAAATATATAGTGGAAATCCAGGCACATAAATTCTTGAGACTTAGTACAAAGTTTAAGGTTCAAATTTCTTAATAATTTTGTGTTCGATTTTTTTAGTGTTACCACTCAAAGAGTGTGAGTGTTTGTTGTGTTGGAAATTCGAATGCTAAAACAGTTGCCCCATTGAGTGTTAATAAAAGTGTATGTAAGCTAAGGTTTTTAGTCAGCAAAAAACAAGGACCAAAGTTTTGTCATAGGAAATCGCTTAGAAACAGATTGGTTGATAACTCACAAACTATTTGCAACTTTCCCTGTCTGACCGTGTTTTATCTGTCTAAGCTAATTATTCTAAGCTATTATTATTTAATGGCAATCTAACACACTAGAATTGTTGGGTAAAGACCTAACAACATGTCGTGGATGTAATTTGATTGGTTAAACGAGTTATGTCAGTCTCCCAACCAGATAGCAACTTAAAGTTCTTTATGAGCTTGCACGTTTTGCTGTTTGATGGCAACGTATATGTATGTATGTATGCAGCTAGCGTAGCCAGAACCAGTTTAGAGTAAAGCCAAATTTATGGGGCTGGAAGTGATGCTTCCCAGAGGATTTGAAACCGTTTTAATCAGTTCTTGTCGTTTTGTTTTGAAGAAAAGTTATGCTTTTCCTGAAAAATAGCGTTTTTGCTTTGCTAAACATTTAATAAACACAGTGTAAACCAGTTTGCGTTTAGTACATAAATGTAAATGCTTGCTTAGAATTTTGATTGAATATCACTCCACTCAAAAAAGGTTTGCAATGTCGTGTATGCTATGAAGTTGGATATACGAAAAATTATTCGAAGTAGTGCTGGACTAATGAAAACTATTAAGGAAATCACAGAATGTGCCAGCTGCCGAAGCTTTCAAGTTTTCAAATTGTTTTTAAAGATATTAGCAAAATTAAGCTTTGAAAATGAAAAATTCTATTGATGTGTTATATATAAAATTGTTTAGCATTGAAGGCGTTATATTACGGTCTAAACTCTTCTATTTTGGCATATACTAAAACTTAATTTTTGAACACTTTCTAGCTTAGCAGTACGTATATGTAGAAAACAGCCTATTTTACCGCTCTTTTCGCATTTTTTGGCTATTTTATTCCTTCTCTTCACTTTTTTGGCCTAGAAAGGACTCAGTTGATTTTCAATTTTGCGTCACAGGCGCTTGCACCGAAAACAGATTTAGAGAAGGATATTTCGCTTCATGTCCGTTCTGGCTATGCTTCTTTCCTTACCAACGCCGAGTTGTTTCAGTGCAGTTTTTCAAATCTACTGAATAACGTGGGAAGAGGGGAGCAGGGTGCTGATCTGGCCGGCAAAAAATGGTTGAGTTGCTTTGAGAGATGAAAAAAAGATTGGGCCCCAAATGTATTTTGGCCAGAACACATATACATTTTTAACCAAGACTTATGGTTTTTTCAAAAAGTTTATATACAACTTTAAAATACTATTTTCTTTCCTTGCCTTCTAAAACTGATAAAATAGGCGGTTTTTCCTGGTTTTGGGGCAGGCCCCGTTTCGCATTTCACTAAACCATTTTGTTTATCCGGCAGAAAATCATAAGTATACACTACTAATAAAATTTTACTAGAGTTTTCCAAGATTTCGAAACCTATTTAGCTGTTAATAAAAAACCATAACAGATTTAAATTGCAAAGTTGTCAAGGAATGCCCAGAGATCCCGTCATTCGGTGAGTTATAATGACAATAAGGGCTGTAGGAAAGAGTTAGCTAGTTGAAATGGATCGATAAGGAATTTTAAACCTAAAGTCGAGTTATGAAATCATTCCAAAAGCTTTAGGTCTAGTCCTGAACATTTTTCTAGGAAAATGCTGGCTTGCTTCCCTTTCATACGGAGCTTTCCAGTGATCCATCCAAATTGTGTGGATTCTGTAATTTTAAAGGTTTAGTAAAATTATTTTCTTTAATCCGAGTGAACACCATATTATGGTCATAGTAGAAGATAAAAGCTGTCAGGTATTATGCCTAAGTTTTAGTCGTAGTAACCAGGTTAGTCCGATTTCAGTTTTGGAATGCAGCATATAGTGTGTATATAGTAGTATAGTAGTCTGGCATTACTGCAGTATTTTTAGTGAATCTGTCTTTTATTGGTTTGAAGCTATCAAAGAAACTGTGTATAGACTTGCCGTGCTGTTCTGTTCGGTGTTACAAATGTGCCAACAAATCTGTTATTGAACTTAGTCAGTTTTTGGTGGTGTCAGTATTGCGTAGCATAATACCATTCACGTCATGCAGTGGCTGATTTTAAAATTTTAATATTGATACAGTCAGAAATATTGACCGTTCTAAGGGGGTTGCAATTTCCACGAATCAGCTTCATCTCCTTGTATTAAATTTCAATGAATATCATGAAATCTGACGTCCAGCATTATTGCGAAATTTCGCCAACAATCAACCGCTGCATGGCGACTACTGAGCTGAATATTTTGCAACGCAATCAGTGCAATATTTGTTATGTTAAAATCACTTTTGAAAGCAATTGTTTTATTAAGATGGTGATTCGCTTTGGAGTCTTGAAATTTAGATGACTCATTCATTGCAAATTGTAGCTTAGATTCAAATTCAATTTTTTGCTATCCTTTCAGTCTGTTTTAGTTTCTGTGTCTGGTCGGGTTCTGACCAGCTTCAAACCTAATGAAATTTTATTTCAATAGAACATCAAGACTTAAAGCAGTGTATATATTTGTAAAAGCTGTTAATTTGAACATAAACTTGCTCTCTGCAGGAATGCCTATTTCTGCAAAGGGAATCACCATCTTAATGAATTAGGTTGACGGTATATATACTTTCGTCTGAGCTTTGTTTTTATCCTCTGCCAGTTTATGCTGTTAATAAAGCCGCTTTCGTTATCTAAGGGCACTCAGTCTTGCCATCGATCAGAAGTTACAGTGGAGCCATTCATTAGATAAATGTAGTCTGCCCGGGCTCGTGGACCAAGGAGAGGCGTTCGGGGGTATCCGACACCACTAAGACAGAACCTATGTAGCTAGGACCAGGGAAGGGTGTACGTTCATCGTGGCAGCTAAGATGGACAGTAAATAGAAGCACGGAACATAAGGACTGCCCACAAACGTGCGCACCAACTTCCTATGCTTTCCGAGGTTTCCATTTAACTCAGAGTCTCGGACGGAGCAGGAAAAGTTTGCACTAAAAATTGCACTAAACACACGCTTTCATAATCAGCGTGTGCCTGCTTAGCCCATTAGCCTAAGGCTTACGGTAGGTAATTTATTAGTTATTTTTATAATCAATTATAACCTTATTTTTTGGTTTGTGCCCAAACACATTCTAGCACACGACGTGGCCCGTCAGTGTTGCTCGCTCTCCGCAGCCCGCAGTCAAGAGGCGGAGAGACGAAGATCACGGACAGAAACGTGATCCCCAAGCGATGCCACCATACGGTTATTTCAGTCACGCCCAAGGCAGTAATCATCGTTCACCCGATTACTGCCCCCCGTTTGGTAATAGCAACTGAAATGGCTGAAAGCTACGTGTACCCCGCTCGTTGGGCTTATGGACACAATAGGCTGCAGAAGAAGGAGTGGAAGGGGAGACGAGCTCTCATATAGGAAAGAAAGGAAATTGCGGTATAGTAAAGCTCCTAAATTCAAAAGTTTACATCAAAAGTACGACAAATTAAGTGCCAGTGTGAACTGCTGCTTTAGCTTCAAAAGCTTCCGCAGACTGGTATTGACCTGCGGGGCTTGACTACTTTACACGCAGCCATAGACACAGGGATACCTTTTTCACCCCCATGCCTAGTTCCGCGTCCCTGTACATTTTAAGTTTGTTAATCGTACTGCTTTCTACAAATCACCCTTCGAGATCGTAGTTCTGATATAAGATGGACGTTGAGGTGCTCCGTTTTGTTGTTGGCGAGATTTCTCTGGCGCACTGAAAAAATCACCACTTTTTCCGTTTCCTATGTTTAGTTTAACACATACTGACATCTAGTGTTTGAGGCCGGCCGGCTAAAGCCGGCCGGCGGCCGGCCGCCGGCCGACTACTTTTGCTCGCCGGCCGGCCGCCGGCACCGGCCGGCCGGCCGGCCGGCCGGCCTGCCGGGAGGCCGGCCGGCCGGGGCGGAGCCGGCCTGCTAACGGCCGACCGGCCGGCCGGCCGGTGGCCGGGAGGCGGCCGGCTAACGGCCGACCGGCCGGCCGGCCGGCCGCCGGCGGGATACAAATCACCAATCAGAAATTTACAAAATAGGGCAACTAAGCTTAAAATGGACTCCAAATCTAGTTTTGCTAATTTTTATGCTATGCTGTGCTATTTTTCTAAGATAATATCCGAAAATAAATTATCTAAGCAGTAATAACAACTGCACTGCAAACTGCTCCAGGCCGGTAGCCGGCCGGCCGCCGGCCGGCTTTCTTGCTTACCGGCCGCGGGCCGGCCGGCCGGCTCACCGGCCTGCCGGCCGATGGGGGCTGCCGGGCCGGCCGGCGAACCTCCGGCCCGCGGCCGGCCGGCAGCCGGCCGGTTAAACCCCGGCCGGCCACAAACACTACTGACATCAACTTTGAGGTGAAATTACTCGCTAACCGTAAGAGATCCGACCTTCATTTCAAAAACTCGTTAAAATATACCAATCGGACAACAAAATATGTGAAAATGAGCAAAATCGGACATGATCGAAAAATCGGCTGAAAATGGACACCTCCCTTAATCTAATTTAACATATGTGAAAATGGCTTCTAAAATGCGACCACTCCTTAGATCGGATCCCTAACTTTAATTAGGTTTATGGAATTAAAAAAACTTATTCGACAAATTTGTAGCATTTTTCTGCTCTTCTCAATGATATAAAAAGTGTTGCAGATTATATTCCTTCGAATTTTTGGATTATATATACAACAATTTTTATATCATCGGAAAGAGCAGAAAAAATAACAGTTCCTTAATTGCATTTACGATTAATCTATAATAAGTTATAATTGATTATAAAAATAACTGATAAATTACGTACCGTAAGCCCTAGGCTCATTGTCCAATCAGTGAGCAAATAGCTTATACCAAGAGTACATAATTATTATAAGGGTATGCCACTAGGCAAGCTCTATGTTATCAGAGCAAAAACGCTAACGGCCCACCCACCCCGCAAATCAGACCCTAGTGAACCCCCCCAAGCAAATCAGTACCTAGTCGAAACGGGGGTGCGCTCACTCGCTCTATGTTTATGTGCTTAAGCTCGGAAACACAAGCGGTGCGTGCGTGAATTTTGTGCCTGCTTCGAGCTTTAGAACACAAACATAGCGCTCAAAATTCTTTGAAGTGATGGGTCTGATTTGCGGGGGGACCGTTAGCGTGCAGAGCATAGTTTTTGCTCTGATAACATAGAGTGTGCCTAGTGGCACACTCTTATATTATATACTCTTGGTATAAGCTAAAAGTAGTAAGCTTAAGATGTATGTTAGGTTACACTAAACTAACGTAAAGCTGAGTCAGAAAACTGTCTTCAGATTCGTGTTTTACTACCCTGGAAATCCCAAATTTTATCAGTCGATCGATCAGACATGTGTTTTATCTAATTTGGTCTTGAGTGAGATAAAGAGTTGGTGGAGATAGTTTACTTGGGAATGTGGGAGAATTCTTTACTTGATTCAAAATTCTTTATTCCAAATGCCTGTAGAAAATACAATTGTTGCTTTTGTGGAAAATACAAGAAACTCCGCTACGACTTTCCGCCCAGGACTCAGGAGCACTTTCGTAGAAAACTACAAATATTCCCAAGTTACTACAACAAGGACTCTTTAAGAGTGTGTTCTTTCTTATATGATACATCCACACACGAGACACGTTGGCTCACTAGTAGCTTCTATATAAATCAGACTGTTCAGGAAATATGATCAATCGCTTGGACGGTAACCTTTCACACAAACAAGCCAGGTATGCCGACCCGCTATCCGGTAACCAGCAACCACATAGGGGACCGAGCGTTAAAGGAGGTCTGCCGTGCAGTCTGAATCGTTGACGGAATTTAGACTCCGGTTCAGCACTGTCTGGCATGGTACCGCTCAGCTTACCTCCTGTACAAACTAAAATTTACAGGGGTGAGTCTCCGAGTTAAGCTTCCTACATTTATAGTTTTCTGTGAATGTCGCCTTTGTGGGGGCCCCGGGTATTCTTGGTTTTCGGATTTGCGTCAGCCATGCTAAGTTTAAGTCAGCAACAGCGCGCAGCGCTAGCCCTCGCCGGGGCCCCCACAAAGGAGGGGGTGTGTTCAGTTTAAGTTGCGTCCCGTTAAGAAATTTTGCGTCCAGGTAGAATTCTTGTTTTAGCGTGTTTTTTTTTGCAAAAACTGTTTTATTTATGAAAATTTTGATAATTTCTTTAGTATAACACTTATTTAGACTATTTATAAAGTTGATGCTGCTTAACATTAATGAACGATGACAAGAGTACCCATAAAATATTTGGCATCTGTTACATCAAACTAAATCATCTAACGCTGCTATTCTTTGTGTAAATCTATCAATTTTTGTATTTTGAATAAAGTCAGAATCAATAAACAAAAGCTTGTATGCGTCGTGCAACATTATTTAAAGACAAAAACAGTGAAGCATTTGTAAATACCATAAATGTTGGTTACAAGAAATTCATCGTGAATTGCTCCTTCATAGGCCTTTTGTAGTTGAAAATGTTTAGTCTTGCATTATTTCAAATTGTAATTTATGTATTTTTCGCGATATAAAATTGGATATGCTGTTTCTAATACAGTTACAAATTTTGTTTATTTCGGGGTTTTACTTTACTTCCAATCTTCATCCTGCCTGACCTGTTGAATGAGAGCAGTATTAAAATAAGTACGATTATGCACCTAGCAAAGCACTACTTATTGATGTGAAATTTACCAGCTCAAAAGATCTGATATGGATACAGTTGGACAACAACTAACAACTAACAAATGACATTGCGACTAGTGCTGGGACCGGTTCCAAAAGAACCGGTAGAACCGGAACCGGTAGGATATTTAGAACCGGAACCGGAACGGGAACCGGTGGCTTTTGGAACCGGACCGGTTCTAATGTAAATTTTGGCTGTGTGAAACTAAAATCAAGGTTTATTTTCTAAAATTTTAAAATCTTATTAGGAATTTGAATTTAGCATTTAGAATTTAAACTTCATTTTGGAAATTCTATTTAGATTGAAATTTTGAGGACGGTTAGGTTTTTGTGTAAATGGTAGAAGATTTGATATCTATTTTATGGTATATTTTTAACAGCAATTTTAAGTCAGTGTTTTAAGTTTTCGGGAAAGGTTACAACAAACGAATAACTAAGGTGTATTCGATGTTAGCTCTTCCTCAAGGTTGACAAAGGTTAAGCATTAAAGATTTGATAATTTACGGCAACTCTTTTTTTTTACGTACGCCCCACTCCAGTTGGATGTGCACCGGTTAGGAGTAGTGTCAGCCACGATAATTTTAAATTTTTATTGTTGGGGAAGGGTGATTGGCTGACACCGAATAATTGTCTTCACAATTACCCGAGGCGTTTACCAAGGCTGGAGATTTGTCCATCACCGTCTATGTGATGAACGCACCTCGGCAGCTCCACCCGAAGGCGGCCGCCCCTTAACTCTCGGACAATTAATTGACATAGGGGGGGTAGGGGGGGTTGCTAAAATCCGGTGCTAGCTGGCCCGTGTGAAAAGCAAAAATGTAATTTTGCCTGTGGGATCCTTAGGATCCAAAGTTTCATGTTTGCGGCCGATTGATGCAGATGGTACATTCTCCCAATCTGATCAGCCTAATGTGTTGCGTAGAGTATTTCAGCTGTGTTGTTGTAATTAATTTAACAAAAAAATTTTTTTTAAGACAAAGACCCGGGGGGACCTTTTTCACCCCCCAAGCCTTGTCAAAAAAGTACAGATCTAGGAGCTTCGTCCAAAAAAGGAATACTGGCTTTGATACAAGCTACGGCAACTCTTCGAGCTTCAGCTATTGCCTCTGCATTTTTGTGTGCAAAACTTAAACTGAAGTATACTGTAAATAAAAGTTAGTATGTAACTCCAGATTACGGGTTGAGCTGAGCAATAGCATCCCTGGACCCTGAGCTACAATTGTTCTTTAATATTAATTGGCTAGCGCTACCGAAAAAAAGTGATTTTGGAGGCTTACTAAAAAGCTTTCACATTTCAGTCATATTTTCGCATTTCATGTCTATTGTTATAGGATTACGCTTTGATAGAAAATAATGCTTTTGCGTTATGTTTATGTCTGCTAAATAATATTAAAACAAAATTTGTGTAAAATAAAAACTTAACAGACTGATTTCATTTATTGCACATACAATTTTTTAGTTTCGAATGGATGAAGTTAGTTGTACCTGTGTTCTGCAGAAGCGCTCGAAAAGTATAGTTCTCGTTCAACGATTTGCTCCAATTTTCTTCTGCTGTATTTTTGATCTCAGGAAAACCATCGGCCCCCAGATAGCTGCATTTCAATGATTAAGCGTTGTAATAGTTGACCCTATATATACTGTTGAATCGATGAGCAAATTTTATTGGACGGTTTGAAATTAATCGAGGAAAGTTTTGTATGTTTTGACTGACAATAAGGTATGTTTTCTAAAGTTGCGACGTTCGCTTTCTGAAAGGCAATAGCAAAATTTTTGTCTGGATTGAGAGTTACTTAGTATATTGGTAAGCTCTGTTACCTAAACCTAAAATGACTAAAATGCGGAGCCCCCAGAACCTGAAAAAATTATTGGAAAAAAGGAAAATTTGGTACTGGAAACATTTAAAGATTTTTTCTTGCAAAAGTGAATTTTCTTCAGAAATAATGTTAGCTTGCGCCCCGTTAAAATTTCGTTGCGTCCGGATAAGAACCTTTGCGTCTAGGATAATTTGATATTGTGAAACAGAAATCGGTTGGAAAGCAGAGAACTATAGTACGACCAAAGAATGTGTGTACAAACTTCGACCGTTTGTAGCAGATTAACCTTTGGAGTAAACCCCAACTATGTATATATTTTTTGAATCGTCAGGAACTCGAGATTTCGAAAATCCGGAAAATTCCGGAATTCCGGGTTTCATTCACGGAAAATCTAAAATTTTTAGTTTTTCGCCAAATTTTTATCGCAATTAATATTTTGTTTTCACGATCGAATAGAGCTGGTCCCGCTGCATATTTTTGCTCTTACAAGTTTTTCACGAAAATGCACTCAGTTTCCGGAATTCCGGGTTTTCAAAATTTCCGGATTTTAAAAATTTTCTCCAATACCCACAAGGTGGGTATCATTCGAAAGCTCTTATCGAGCTGAACAACTTTTGCAATAGAATGAACTCTTGAAAATGCACACATTTCCCGGAATTCGAGAAAACAGAAATTTCCGGGATTTTCCGGGTTTTAAAATTTTTCTCCAATACCCCACAATATGGGTATCATTCGAAAGCTCTTGATGAGTTGAACAAATCCTGTAATAGAAGCAACTCGCAGAAATGAGCCCAGTTCTCGGAATTCGCTAAAACCTTCTAAGCTAGAGCGAAATCCGGAATTCGTGAATTTCGGGAATTTGGTGCATTTTCAGATATTGGTTCTATCACAAGATTTGTTCAGCTCATCAAGAGCTTTCGAATGATACCCATATTGTGGGGTATTGGAGAAACTTTTTAAAATCCGGAAAATCCTGTTTTCTCGAATTCCGGGAAATGTGTGCATTTTCAAGAGTTCATTCTATTACAAAAGTTGTTCAGCTCGAAAAGAGCTTTCGAACGATACCCATCTTGTGGGTATTGGAGAAACTTTTTAAAATCCGGAAATTTTGAAAAGCCGGAATTCCGGAAACTGGGTGCATTTTCGTGAAAAACTTGTAAGAGCAAAAATATGCAGCGGGACCAGCTCTATTCGATCCTAAAACAAAATTTTGATTGCGATAAAAATTTGGCGAAAAACTAAAAACTTTGGATTTTCCGTGAATAAAACCCGGAATTCCGGAATTTTTCGGATTTTCGAAATCTCGAGTTCCTGAGGATTCTAAAAATATATACATTGTTGGGGTTTACTCCAAAGGTTAATCTGCTATAAACGGTCGAAGTTTGTACACACATTTTTTGGTCGTACTATACTTTAAAAACTTGAGTAAAGCTCAAGGGTGAAATGTTTCCGCTCGCTCGAAAATGTCACCTGTAATATTTTTCCGGGGGATTTTCTAGGAGGAAGAATTCTTTAAGACACCAACCAACCTGGAAAGCCAATGAGGATGTTCCAGCCGGCTTGCTATTTTCAGCATCTGTAGAGGCAATGGGCATTGGGCAAGTTATTTAAGCCTAAAGGAGAATAAGGACGTCTGCTGGACGACCAGTGTCACGAACTATGACGACAGTGGGCGTCTACAGGCCCACAAAAATCAATGTGAACACCATCCACAAACAAGTGAGATGTCTGATCAACCCACTACACATTGATCAGTTTAGTTTTCAATTTCATATCTAAGCCACCCGCCCACATATCCAGCTAACATCCTACGATGTTTGCCGCTGGCCTGGTTTCGTCGAGGGCTGGCCGGGCTCATCTCAATCAGGTCGGTCCCCCACTAAAGTCTACAAGCATTTCCTTTTCTTCCTTATCCTATCCAACTAAACTACACAAAAGACTTCATGTTATCCGAATTGACTGGCTTTATCACAACAATATCACAGTAATATATCGTACAGCAATATCATCAAATCACTTAAACGCAAAGTATCTAATTCTTTCCTGGTCATTCGTACAAGAATTACATATTATTCTCTTTCATTCAATTACCACTGAAATAAACTTGCGCGACAAATTTGTGTCTTTATAGAAACCGATCAATGAGAATTGAAAACCCACATTAGAAAACAAACGGAATGTATTAAAACACAAAGAATGGTAAGCTCAATCTCTACTAAAATCAATTAAAATAAAGAATCTAACAGGCATTATTAACATCTAGCACTGAAGAAACATAGAACACACACTACACAAGCTTATGACAATAACCCATTGACACAAGCTCAGACTATATTTTGACCATCCTAAACTTTGTTAGAAAAATTTTGGGGAGAAACTAATTTGGAGTACTAAGACGGAACAGAGACTGTCACAGAAAACTGTGAATGGGCGAAGACACCCGGTCGGTGACTTAGATCGACTTCTTCGAATACCTCCGCCAAAGGACACCTGACTTGATTGAACTCTATAAACGCTGCCGAAGTTAAACCCAAATATAGAAGTCGTCACCAGTGTCACGTCATAAAGGAAAGCCATATTTTACAGATAAAGAATTAAACTCTGGCACTACGTAACGACACGAACAAACGAGCCAACAAAATATAAATAAATACATATATAGTACTTTAGGTATACGTACAAAATACAACCACAATAAATACATTGTACTGGAACTGTAACAGTAATAGGGGTACGTAATGCTAATACAAAAATGCGTACGCTTAACAGAGCAGCAGTTTTGCACCACTGTAAAGCAATTGTTTTTGATGGGCACTGGATATCCAGACACTTTTTATTTATATGCAAATAATGACCGATTTGAAAAAATGTGCGGATAGCCGTTTACATGTCAGACAAAGTAATGAAAAATTAGCTAATTTTTGAGAAAAATTGCAAAATTTTCAAAGCTTTCTCTAAACATTTTCGAAACCATAGTTGTAGATGTTGGCTGCATGATGGCAGGCCGCAGTGCGCAGAAAAACTGACAAGAAATTGAAATTTTAAATCCTCTCAAATAGAAAGTTTTCCTGAACTTTTGGTTTGAATAGGCAGACAACCGGATATCCGTTAACGCAAAACAGGGTATATATGGATATGAAAAATATCCGGCGACCATCGCTAGCAAATATATAAGAGTATAGTCAACAAAAGAAGTAAAAGAAGTATCATCAGCAGCAAATTTGATTGTCACTAATCCGACCCGATCCAATTCGATACATAAAGGAGTTTCGATAAAAATCCACCCGGAAAAGGCTAGTGGAGCGAAGAACACGAAGATCCCATCGGCCGTGGTTGGGATGAGGGATGTCTGTCCAACGAAGAACCGAATGGGATGGAAAAAAGACCCGGGTAGAGGTGGGATAGGGCTCGATCTAGAAGAACATAGGCCAGATGTTTGTTGAGACGGGGACACTGAAGACAGTCCAATATGGTATCCGTCCCGTCACGAATCCGCTGGGTCCCACCCGCTAGCTGTCCAACACTCCCCGGGATTACCAGATCCAAAAATTCAAACACCTACAACAAAAACAAGACCAATAGTATAAAGATAAAAACCAATTTACGCCAAGATAACGAGAGCATTCACAACAACAAAATACAGATTGTACCGGCACATTATGAGGTGTCAAAACGCTGCCTAACAAAATGAGTTCAATAGGCTACTAGCAAATATATTAGAAAAGATTCAATTTCATGTATTTTACTACTATCTATACACAGACACAGTGAACAAACATGGTAGAATAAACAAAATAAGCCTTCTAGCTTACAAGAAATAATAGCAACTAGAGATGAGGATTTTGGCTCGCGGCTCGGCTCGGCTCGGGTCAACAATTTCTCCCGAGCAGAGCCGAGCCGGAGAATTGAAACTCCGAGCCGAGCCGAGCCGACCCGACCCTATCGAAAAATTTTAAGTTCACTGTAATTAGTTCCGAATTTGTTCAAACAAAATAGCCAACAAATTCAATGAATTCTGTTTCTGTTTTCAACTTTGTCGTCTAATTTTCTGTTTTTCCTTGTCTTTATTCATACCTTCCTTCCACGCCAACTTAGTTTAAACGTTAGGCTGTGCTCGAAGTCAACTTATATATGGTATAGTTAGAAAGAAACATTTTGACTTAATTATTTAAGGTTTGCATTGGCTTACTACTGTGACTTTGGGTTTTTGTAGTAATTTATCAGATAGCAGAAAAGGTTGTAAAACTGCTGATTATATACCAGAAATACTTGCTATTAATTTAGAGTTTGAAATTATTCTGCATAATTACAATTGACTACGATTATGGCTACGATCGGCAGAGAGCAATTAAAGGAGTTGAAGTTTGTTAAAATTTAAAAAATAATTTAAAAAATTCTGAATTTTATTGCTGAGTTCTCAAGCATTTTGGAATTTATCAGATTTTCAATGCGTTTTTCAAGACTGCGGAAAACAAAGTTTTCTCGTGATTTTTTCGGCGATCAGTGGTTCCTTTCCATATTGTATACATTTATCAAATATCAATATTATTAAACCTTATAATCGTGGATTCTGCAGCTCGCTGTGTCTCGGTAATAATGGATTTTGGTGATTCACACTGGTACACAAAAGCTAGACAGCTGTTTTCAGGTCTTTTGTCAAAAACAACGTAGAAAATCCACAATTCGGTGCAATCGGTCAAATTTCAAGTTTAAAGCTTGGCGAGCCGAGCCGACCCACTTCACTATTCTTCCCAGCCGAGCCGAGCCGGGTATGCCCGCGAGCCGAGCCGAGCCGACCACGTTTTCTCCCGAGCCGAGCCGAACCGGAAAATCCCGGCTCGTCCTCATCTCTAATAGCAACTACTTGTGAGATACTGACGGTACCACACACAGTAAAAACTTTAGCTTAAGTAATTAGGTAGTGTGCGAAACTTTTCAAACGTCAAATTTTAGTTCAACTCGAAGCCTTCTCTTTCTTAACACAATGGTATACTATGCATGCGTACAGTTTGTCGGGCCTGATTTCTACGCTGTTCCGCATCGGGATTGCTGTCCTCCGCCGCAGCGGGATCCTCAAACACAGCCTCCTCAAGAAGTTGAACCAGTTCGGCCACTCGCCGCTCATGAAGGGCCGAGTTCAGCTCCTCTTCCACAAAATCCAACAGCCAACCATTAAAGGAATTCTACAAAACACTTTCGTATGTTGTAGGCAGATTCCAAACAGACAAAGTAAAGCAAATAACAATTCATGTCATTCAGCCAAATCCAGAACCAGCCGACCCCAGAGAACAATACAGATAAATGCTACAGTATCTAGAGTTTGAAAGCAGCAGTCAAAGTACAAAATCAAATTAACTCAACTCAAGATATCGTAGCAGAAGCTAAATACTACGTTATAATATACTGATAACTGCGTAATTCCGCACAAATACAAGAAAAAATCTCCCTTTTGCCTAAATGCCATACAGGTTAGTTTCAGTAGTTAATTTTTGCAATGGCGCACGTAGAAACAACTAGAAGTATCTAGAATGGCGGGGTAGGCTAGAGAACCCGGAGCTCTCATTAAAGACAGGACAGATAAACAAACATTTTACCTGACTTTAGTGTACATAGTGACACTGTTAAAATGTCTACGGAAACACCTTCTTTTTCAAAATCCTGAATACAACAAATATTCAACAATACAGTTCCAGGGGAGGAAAATCCGGGGAAGTCAGTCTGTCAGAACCACCCACCCGACCCACTAGGATAAAAATCCCCCAAAATAAGAACCAGTATCTACCTGAAGAAAAGCACGACCAGCGCATAGGACGGCAAACAGCCAGTACGGAATGCGATAGACTCTCCACAGGAGATAGGAAATGGCATCAAACGGATTGCCGAATTCAAAGATGGGACCGGAGGACCCGGTGGAACCCGAACCAGAATCCGTTGAGGGATGAGATCTCTGAGCAGGGGCGGTCGGACTGGGAGGGGAGGTGGAATAGACAAGGGATTGGATTCCGGAACACAGATCACCAAAAACAGTGCCATAGAGCTTATCCTGTAGGACGGCCTCCTCTCGGGCTGAGGAAAAGCTGGACTGAAATGAAAGAAAGGCAAAAAAGATGAAAAAATTAATTCTTCTAGATCAAAATATAAAATTAAAAAATTTAAAATTGAATCAAAAATAACAGAGTTAAAGTTAGATCTTTTGTCTCTTCTCTACATAGAAAATACTAATGCATTGATCGCAAGCTTATACATAGTTCGTCTAACCCATCTTTTACTGCGGACCTATCCCTGACTACTAGCTTAAACTAACAGAAATTGCAGTATATACACTATGAATCCATTAAATCAGCAGAACAGAAAATAAAAAATCAATGGTGATGCTGCAAAAAGCCCAATAGTGTAGAATCTATAAAAATAGATATACCTGTTGAAAGTTTATACTTCTAGGCTTATTCTAGTGGGGGGGGGGTGCCCCCCATAATACCCTTCAAAAAAATGGGCGCCCCTTTTGGTACCAACTTTTGCCCTGAAAAAGAATCGCTCAGAAGGCGAAATTTTCAAAAATTTTGGAGATAGGAGATTTTTAGTCGATTTTTGCCTATTTTTGCACTAAAAACGAGCTTTTTGGCGAATACTATAAAAATAGAGCAATTTTTAGCCTATTTTTAGAAAAAATTCCCCCCCCAAGAATGACTCGCCCCCCGAGAGGGCCCCTCAAGAAAAATTCCCTAGAATAAGCCCAGTACTTTTTATACCCCACCTCAGATTTGGTATCAAGTGAGGCTTTGGTGTTGACAGAGGATGAGGAGGCGACCGGTTTCTGTCGAAACGTTTCCGTCGAAGCCACAAAAGTGGCCAGAAAGGGGACCAGGTGTTGGCCCTTTTCCCGCATCAGTTTCGAGGGAACGCTGCGAATCGCTCGAAACGGATTCAGACTGGACAGCAGGAAAGTGGGCGAAAATTCCTCAGCAGAGCTCAGAAACAGGAATAGGAGTTCGGAGCCCCGTAGGACCTCACGCTGCATGAGACTGCGAAGAAAGTCCTCAAAGGCGACCCGCAGTCCTTCCACGAAAGCCCGACTCTTGGTGCCAAAGGACTTGCGGGCCGGCAAGGGACGACAGGCAAGGCTCGACCCGTGAAATTCCTGAAGCAGAAAAAATCGGAAAATCCTACACAGAAGAAGTAAATTCGTATGAATACAACGGAAAATATCCTAAGCAGAAAATGACCTAGCAACCATTTCTGTTTCATCTGATACATACAATGCGAGTCTAATCTTTTGGTTGCAAAGATCCTAAGATGAAAGACTTACAAAAATCCTAACAGTGCTTTAATCAGTTAACAGTTTGTTTTAAAAATATCCAGATAGGCCAAACCTAGCCAGAGTTCCCCCACACAGCAAACAAAACATCACCTGCTAAATCTAAATCTAGGCTAAAACCCAATGATTGAAAATTGAAAGTTATTTGACAATTTAATGTAACTTATGTACAATTCTTTACCTGGAGCTTATTCTCCAGCACATAAAATTCATGATATCGTCGATCCACTGTCCAATGTCGCTCTGAACTATCCGGTGGGAGATCCCTACGTTCCACGTCCACAATATAGACATACATGGTTCTAAGGGTCTGAGGCTCACGACGCGGTTCTATTCGGGGAATGGTGACAGACCACTGGCTAAGGTCACGAGGTAGCGGCGAAAAGTCGACCAGAGGCGAGTCAATAGAATCCTCTAGAAATGCAAGCTACAGAGTATTCTGCTGTTCAGCGTTGAGGATGTGAAAAATATTTTTAATTATCTTCATGAAATTTAAGTTATAAAATTTTCAGTACAAACAGAAGAGTATAGCATCACAAGTATTCCTGACTGTCTCCACGAATGAGGGGTACCGAATCAGGGCAACCTTTGGAAAATAATATTTTTAGAGCAGAGCTGCTATCAAGAATCGACTCCAGCAATAAATTCTCATAAACAAGGTTCTTTTACAATTTCTGAAAACAGTACTTATTCCAGCCAAATAATCTGTATTACCGTTTATTCCAAAATGTAATTTAACGTGAATAAATCATGGGTTTACACTCAGCAAGTAACGGTAAAACATTTTATTGAGCCTAACCAAAACCTATAGAACATACGTTCACCATCATTATATTGCTGTAGTCAGGGTATTTTTTACCGAGGTGGTGGGCGCTCCCCCCCCCCGAAACTGCCTCCCCCTCCCGAAATCCCCCCCCCCCCGGATTTTTGCTCCCCCCCCCCCCGAGAGTTTTTGGGGACCAAATTTTTGCCAAAATAGGCAAAGTTTCAAAGTTTCAAGTTTCGCCCGAGAGTTTTTCGTAAAATGACTAGTTTTAGCTTGAATCCTGGCATTTTTGAGAACTTTTTATCTTTCTACGTGTAAAATTCGCCAAAAAATAGCAATTGCTAGCTCATTTTTGCAAAAAATCCCCCCCCCCGGAAGCCCCAACTGGGGGGGCCCACTCGTTCCCTTCCCACTTTTCTGGGCTTCCCCACCCCACTCACCCTAAGGCGCCCAGAAAATGCCAAATTTTTAGGATTTTTGGTCAAAATTTCCAAAATTTTTCCGGCTTCGCCGGAAATTTTTGGTCAAAAATCGTCTATTTTGGTGCCAAAAGCATTTTATACGGTATTTTTGACATTTTTAGCCCATTTTATTCCCCCCACTTATTTTTGCCTAGAAAAACCCCAGCCCCCCCCCCGAAAAACACTCCTAAAAATACCCTGGCTGTATGTATATCAGTTTTGTTTTAAGACTATTCTATTGATGTTATATACAGAATCATACCAATAAAGGAAGCCTCAGATTCGTCCAGCTGATCCAAATCAAAGACATCCTCATTGCTCACCAGAAGATCGTTACCCAGCTCAAGACTCCCACTTCCAGACACTTCTCCTGAAAACAGGAAGCAAAAGTGCAAAATATTTGCCAAAAAAACCGAAAACAAATCAGCATACAACGAAGAGAAATCGAAAACAACGCAAAATATTTTGGATTTCGTTCCTAAAAATAGTTTATCCTTCCTGTTTCTATTATAAAGGAGCATTCAAGAAAGTAAGACACAGAGCTATATGTAGGTGTAAATCGGTTATATATATATATATATATATATATATATATATATATATATATATATATATATATATATATATATATATATATATATATATATATATATATATATATATATATGCATTTTGATCATCTCATATTGAACTATTAATTCAAGAAACCGGAGGGAGCCAATGCACCAAGACTTTGCTTCAGTGTCATTTTTCATGTTTCATTTACGTTTTTCATTATTTCTTTATGATTAATGGCCCATCCCTCACGACTCCGCCTGTCAGGCTGTATTTAATTTCCTGTGCCAAAGGAAAAAATCCCAAAACAAATTCAAACATATAATTTCAAGTCTGTACTGATACACATAATAATCAAATTATTTTCACCAGAGGGTATATGGCCTTCCTCTATGGCACTGGTAAAGACAGCGGCAAGCTTGGATCGCAGCTTGGCAAAGCTGAAACTGGGACTTTCCGAGGGATTCAGGGTCCCGGAACCCCCGAATCCAGAGGTCATGGGAAGGGAGGGCAGTTCCCGGGGGCCTAGAATCATCTGAAAGAACAGATCCGATTGGGCAAAGCTGGTCAGATATCCGTTCTGAATGTGATCATAGGCCTCTCGATAAGCTCGTTCAAGGGGACCTTTTAGACAAGCTACGGATCGATCCTCACCATAGCCTAAACATAAACATTGTACAGAGAACTAACGCAAAATTAGTACGTGTAAAGGGCTGTAAAGTTGAAAACATTATGCTTTAACTCTCAAAAGCAGTGGCTAGAAAGAAACGAACCATCTTCCATCACAGTTTATAGTAGTACCAAGAGTACACAATAATAAGAGTATGCCCTTTGTTCTCAGAGCAAAAACTACTTTGCACACTAAGAGCAAATCACCCGCCTCACAAATCCAGGACTAGGTCGAAACGAAGTTACACTCACTCGCTCTATGTTTACGTGCGTAAGCTCCAAAACAAGCAGTGTAAACGGAGCGCATATAGTTTGTGTCCACCTCGCAACCATAGCAGGCGAATTTACTTTGTCCACTAGGATTCGTTGTGAGGGGAGGGTGAACCATTAGTGAGCACAGTTTGTGCTCTGATAGCAGAGAATAAGCCAAGCTATTAAACCTTCCACCGTATGCCAAGCTATTAAACCGAACCTTCCACAGCCTTGGTAAAGTCAGCCTGAGTTCGGGCATCAAACTGGACTCGATCAGGGGAGCTGTCGTGAAAGTAGGTCTTGAGAAGCTCCCACGACTCCCAGTGAAAATGACTAGACAGGTCATCAGAGACACCGGCTGAATTCTCATCATTGCCACGCATTCGTTCTAGCAAACTATAACAATCAAATTCGCAACCAAAATAATATGCAAATTTGTCCAAGTAAAGGTAAAATATTATGAGAGAAGGGTTAAAGAACAAAGAAGCTAACTGTATCTTCGAAAAAATATGTACTGAAGGTCACAATGAAAACCAAGGAAAATTATCACTTTGATCGTACGCACTGATTGCAAAAATTACCAATCGATGTTGAAAAATGAGTTGAAAAGGAAGAAGATCTTGAGATTGAAACAATTACCTTTAAAAAGCTGAAAAACGTAATGACAGAAATGTATATGTATAACCAGTCATATGATATATATGCTAAGAAGTTTAAGCCTTATGACAGCTAAATGGTTTTCCTATTTCTGGAACTACATTCAATTTCTATTTCACTACCATAATTCCATACATTTTTTGGTAGCAGCAGCGTTTTCGGATTTTACCGACCTCTATTAGCTATGAGTACATCCAGTATCAATAATATTCCATGTAACAATTGCCATGCTAACATTCCCGAATCTATACAATGCGACTCCTGTTCAAAATGGTGGTGCCTACGATGTATAAACAATCAAGTCCCGGGTTCCCTGACCAACGAGTTGTACGAACGTCTACGTACGCTGAGCACACCATTTAATTGGAGTTGTTCTAACTGCTCTCCACTGACTTTGCCACAGCATCTGCTGCTTGATGCTATCTTTACGAGAGAGCAGTTGGTTAACGCTTTCCGGTGTGATCCAGAATCCCTTCAAGTCAGACGATTGCGATCCAATATTTCCACTCCGACTTCCCCTAATTCTCCTCCAAGTCCACGAACCGCGATGTTGACCCAAACCTTGTCCGCCCTCCCACCAAATCTCGGGTCAAGCCTACAACAACAACCAACTGCTTCCTCGAATCCAACTACACCTCCTCCAGATACCACGCAACTGATTCTTTTGCTACTGCAAAATCAAAACGAGCAGCAGCAAGCAGCAGAACGACGACACCGAGAAGATTTAGAAAGAATGGAGGCCCACAGACGGGAGGATATGAATACCATGCGGCTCCTAATTCAGCAACTAAACTCAACTACTGATCGAGGTACCACATCTCGCTCTGACAGCGGGTCAGATCAAGTACGTTCTACTCTGACTACTGCTCATAATATGGTAAGAACTGCATCTCTTCCTAAGCTACAGCTCCCAAGTTTCTCAGGGGATAGACTACTCTGGGCTAACTTTTGGGACTCATTCGATGCTAATATAAACTCCCGTGCAGATTTAAACAACAAACAAAAATTAGATTACCTCTTGCAATGCTTAAAAGGGTCAGCATATGACAAAGTCAAGGGTTTTGGCTTGCAAGGTGACAATTACCCCGAAGTTCTAGCTACGCTCCAAAAGGCCTACGGTGACATTAATGACATAAAAATGGACCATTGGAAGGCACTGGGCAATATCCAAGCAGTAAAAGAAAATCTTTCCAATTTAGAAAAATTCATAGATGATGTACGTGCCCTTTCCATTTCTCTAAATCGCTTAGGAGTTGATAAAAAGGTTCTGGATGCTTATGTCCCTTTACTACTGGAAAAGCTTCCCACAGAGCTCTATAAAAGTACGTCGCAAATAGCAATGCTTAAAGATCAAAACCTCACAAACTGGTCCATCGACGATCTTTTAAGCAACCTTGAAAAGGTCCTAAAGTGGACAACAAAAGATAATCTTATCAGACGAAAAAAGTCGCCACTACTTCAAAATGACCAGCATGTTGACTCTGATTCAGCACAGCCGACAACAAATAGCACCGTAACTTTTATCCAATCTGCAAGTCAATATCAAGCAACCACTATCAAAAA
Source organism: Trissonchulus latispiculum (assembly GCA_030248195.1). Taxonomy (NCBI): domain Eukaryota; kingdom Metazoa; phylum Nematoda; class Enoplea; order Enoplida; family Ironidae; genus Trissonchulus; species Trissonchulus latispiculum. The sequence continues at coordinate 54,652 of JASAND010019358.1, read as the reverse complement.
CAAGTTTCCGTGTATATTTTGTAATGAAATTGGTCACTACAGCGATACCTGTTACAAAATCACTAATATAAATCAATGTGTCGAAGTGGCTAAAGCAGAAATGGTTTGCTTCAAATGCTTAAGAAAAGGACATACAGCCAAAGTTTGCAAGCGCAGAAACACATGCTATTATTGTAAAAGTACAACCCACAATTCCGCTCTCTGTCGCAAGAAACACACAGTCCAAGCTCAAACTACCACTCAACACATTACTACTCAAGCAGAAGTAGCGGAAGACACAACTTCAGAACACTCCATACCAGAACAACCATTGCAAGTACATTTAGCCACTTCCGAAGAAAACGATGGTATCATCATGTCATCGTTCCAATGTACCGCCACTGATCTTGAAAACAAAAATACCACTCAAATTCAACTCTATCTGGACACAGGAGCACGGTTTTCCACGGTTGCAGGAAGTGGATCGAGATAGTGTACGATTTTTGTGGCTAAAAGATCCTTCAAACCCGAATCTTCAAAAAAAAGCATCCAAATCTACAGATTCACAAGGATACCTTTCGGTGTTGTCGCTTCACCATTTCTTCTTGGTGCTACCATCAATCATCACTTGGATCTGAACCCAGGAGCATTGGCCACACAAATACGGAACAACATCTACATGGACAATGTCTTTTTGGGAGCCAGCCATAGATCGGGTTTACCTGGTACGGGCTGGTGGTCCGCGAAATACTTGGAAGATGGTAAAGTTGGTGGAACTATTTCCGTCCTCAGATGGTAATATCCGTTATGGCAGAGTTCGGTTTTCCAACGGTAACTGTTCTCGACGTGCCATAAAGGAACTGGTCCCTTTAGAAATGGAACTACAACGGGGGCCGGAGGATGTTGAAAAATGAGTTGAAAAGGAAGAAGATCTTGAGATTGAAACAATTACCTTTAAAAAGCTGAAAAACGTAATGACAGAAATGTATATGTATAACCAGTCATATCATAAAGAAATAATGAAAAACGCCTGCCTGCAGTCACTAAGGCCGTAGCCTTAGTCCGAACAGGAGAGAGCCAATGGGCGCTGTGAGCGCTCTTACCCAGAGAGAACTAATCTCTGGAGCTCCTGCTTGGTTGTCCAGAAGAGGACAGCCAGCTCGGCTCTGACGTATAACCATATAACGTATAACCACTCTGACGTTTCATTTTCTTGACGTATAACCAGTCATATGATATATATGCTAAGAAGTTTAAGCCTTATGACAGCTAAATGGTTTTCCTATTTCTGGAACTACATTCAATTTCTATTTCACTACCATAATTCCATACAATCGATAAAACACGATGCTTAAATTTTGCCCAACTTTCGACACGTCCATCTGAACTCATCTGCTACTATCCTCAACAGCAAAGCCAAAGCTATCAAATAACCAACTGCAGTTGGAGCAGCCTAACCTGTCAGAAGCCTGCAGAAAATAGACATAGTTGACCGGGCCGTCTACAGTTCCCAGATAGGTCATGAAAATGTAGAGCATGGAAGGATCACTGAGAACATCGGACAGTTTCAGACTCAGCAAGGAATCAGAGCTCTTTACACGGGGACTTTTCAGGACGGATTCGAGGAGGGGAACGGAGGGCGAGCGATCGTTGGGATCATATCTAAACAAACAAAATCATAATACTTGGCTTTCTAAATAGTGCTAAACCTGAAGGCTGAAAGACTGAAATATTGCAATTGTGGCGTTGCAAAAAATCCTCCTCCAGCGGCTAGTAGCCCTTCTAAGTTTAGCTTAATTGAACACACAGGAGAACTGAATTTCAACCGACTACGTACTATGAGCTAGTAGTGTTATCCACAAACCCAACCTTTCTCTTAAGGTGGTGATTCCTTTTGGGCACATATTGTTGGTTGACGGTTCAAATCAAGATGAAATTTAATGAAACGTTCCAAAATGTCTTTTAGCATTCTAACATCCTCCGCGTAATCCCGCTTCAAAAATTCGACTTCTCCGCTCAGGGTGGTTTTTTGCAGATTTTTGACAGTTAGACAGTCGCTGCCCAGCTATGATTATATTCATTCGAAAGATCTTGTTGAGCTCTACATTTTTCTTTTTGGCGTACCTTTCTAGCTTTTCCTATAGTGAAATACAGCTGATTTTCATATTTTGGGGTTGAAAACTTGTCATTTTTGCAGAAATCAAATAATCCTCCATTTCTTGAGCTACGCAAGCTGTAAAATTAAACTAAGGGTGTCAATTTGAAGGTCTCGTCGAGGCCGATTATTCGTGGCATTGTAATCTTCTAACTGCAATCCGGTACGCTGCTATCATAAAAAATGTGGTTTTTGCAAAAACATGACCAAATTTTTTCCAGCGATTGTGGAGCATTTACTATGCTAGAGAGGTGCCACTTACTAGACGTGTTTTACACAAAAATACCCAGGGACCCTTTTTTAGTTGCCCCGATTGCTTCTTTCTAGCTAAAGTGGTCGCTTGCCAAACTTGGGGGAAAGTAGGCAAAATTCAGGTTGCGCTTACATTTTAGCTAATTTCTTTATAACGAAGAACGGTTTTATAATAATTAAAAAAGGGTCCCCACAGTAGCGTAGATACAAAAAATTTTCAGGGGGGGGGCGGTTTGGACCGAAGTCCGGGGGGGGGGTAAATTTTTTATTTTTTTGCTCAACAATTGTATGAACACTAAGCACAAAATTTCTAAGGTTCTTAGCTCGAATAGATTGTAGCCAAAGGCGGCATGCTAAAACCCAAAAGGGGGGTCTGGGGGGCGGAGCCCCCCAGAAGTTGAGACAATGTTTCAATTTCACCACTAAAACGCTATTGAAACATTGAATTCTTTGCATTATATATTATCAATTCCCAAACCAAATTTTGTAGTTTAATTTGCTATATATTTTCCACTTTTATAGTATCGTACGAAATGTGGATGCTCCCATTATGTACAGGGTATTCCAAGCAGCACATATCCACCATTTAAAACAATGATGTTTGCAATAATGCAGTTTATGAACCTTAAAGCTGGCAAAGCAAAGTAAAGTAAAGCAAACAAGTAAAGGTTTAATTATATACAGTATATGCCAATAATGAAGTCGCGCCGAAGGCGCGAAAAAATTTCAATTAAGTTCAAATGCACAAATTTTTGGGGTATTTTAATACAATTTCTTCATGTTTATGATAAATTTAAACGCCCGCGCTCCGCGCGGGCTTAAAATTTTTCTTTTGGCCAATTTTTTTCAGGGGGCAAAACCATTTCGGGGGGGGGGGGGCGGCCGCCCCCTCCCCCCCCCCCGTATCTACGCTAGTGGGTCCCCAGGTATTTGATAGATAGGAATCGAATGATATGGCCGATGTCTCACGAAAAAATTTACTTTAGTCTTTAAAAAAATCTGGAAAATTAAATTACTTCGAAAATGCAGTGAAATAATTTCCGAGAGCTAAAGTCAGTTTCGTTGTATTCATTTAGAGTTGTGCCGTTAAGAAATTTCCCGGGCCGGGCCCGGCCCTGCTGAACCAACCGGGGCCCGGCCCGGGCCCGGAGGCCTGATTCAAGGCCCGGTAGGCCCGGCGTAGATATACAAAAAACAGTGCCAAACAATCGTTAGTGCTATTAATTGCAACTTGGACAACTCCTGCAAGCTTAAATTTGACTGTCTAGTGAATGTATTTCGGAAAAATTTAGAAATATGCACAACAAAAATTTGACCGGGCCTGGCCGGGCCTCCAAGGCCCGGCAGGCCCGGCTCGGGCCGGGCCTTCGCGGCTGACCGGGCCCGGGCCGGGCCTGCCGCTCCAAATACCGGGCCCGGGCCGGCCCGGTGCAGGCCCGGCCCGGGCCCGGTCCGGAGCCCGATTCAAGGCCCGGGCACAACTCTATAATTCATTAGACTGAATGTTAACCTGCAGTTTGATATAAAAATAGCTTCTTAACTCCAACGAATGAATGAGTAATAAGGATTTAAAGTTGATGTCTCCAAAAGGAATCATCACCTTAAGGTCGTGGCAGTGAGCTTTTGAACCGGGATTAGGTGGTGAGAGTTATCCAAGATTAAGTGGATACTTGTGGCAATCTTTTGCATCCGAAGGCCATCACAAAGACAATAGATTACCAACTGAGTAACTTGCATGGACGAGTAACAAGAACAAAACGTGTTCCTTCGTCGCATGTAAAATACATATGAGTCTTCGTAGGCAGGTTGTACATAAGCAAAAACTAGCCTGTAAAATACATAAGAGTTCCGTAGGGAGGTTGTAAATTAAGGAAAACAAGTTGCAACCGCTTAACATATGAGCCTGTCCTACAACGAGGCTCATATTGGCGTCACAGTGCATTCCACATTAAAGCCTCATTATTTCATAGGCAAAAATTTTTCTATCTGTAGTTATTCCAGCTACAAAACACCCTTATGAGACATCAAAAGCGAGAAAGCGATCCGGTCTCTCAACATCAAATAAATGGTGTGCAAAATTGGCTCTTTAGCAAAAGTTGTCTTTATACACAAGGCAAGTATCGGTCCCGAAGTATATGCTTGCCAAGCTAGCCTAGCTACCGAAAAAACATCACTCTCGTAAGCGATTTTTGGCACAACTTTTTAACGGAAAGTGGTACGGGGATGAAACTTCAGGAACATACTAAACTCGACACGTACAATTTTTTGCGCACATAATCTGCGTAGGAGTCTGCGCAGCTTCTGCGCAGCCTTGTTTTACACGGTCATTCGACCATTTTCACTCATATTATAGGGGTCGCTACCGCGATCCCTATAATACAGACTTTATAATATTTTTGAAGTTTAGCAAACCTCTGCATCGGTTCTGGGGAAAAGAAAGTGATCAAAAGCTTGTTCACAATCAGGGGATCAGCAATGATGTCCATTGCTGGAAGAAAAACAACCCAGGTCAGTATTTCCTAAAACACACACAAAATACAAAGGCGCGTACACATAACACATACGTACACAAAGCAAATTCAGTTGATTGGATCAAAAATTCTTACCACAGTTTTGATCTTAAGATGTTAAGGTTTAGCTACGACCTATTATATCTCCATTTCCCCATTACTATTGTTTCTTTTAGAAACTAGTACGTAACAAAATGCCCTAACGGTCATTGCTAAAGGGGAGAATAGGGAAATGCTGCTAAAGCGGAAAAATGCCAATAGTTTCGCGCAGATTAATGTCTACTCAGCGCCTAAAATTATTGAAACCAGCTTTATGGTGCAGAATAGGGAATCTAGCCAGCACCTAAAATGATTGAAACCAGCATTTTGGCGCAGAATAGGGAATCTAGCCAGCGCCTAAAATGATTGAAACCAGCGTCTGAGGTAGAATAGGCATCTAGCCAGCGCCTAAAATGATTGAAACCAGCTATTCGCGTGAAGTCGGCGCCTAAAATGATTGGATCGAATGATCCCCCTATTCTAATTATACGTACTCAATCGCAATGGCGTAAGTTCGGTTGGTTTGGATTGAGAAGGCTTATGAGATAACTTGTGAGTATAAATGATAAAGTAATTCCGTACAAGGAGCTGTCTGCTGGACTGAACACTGTGATGGTGTCATGTAATGTGGCCTCCGCTGTGCATGAATGAAATGAAAATGAATCAGTCGCTATGAAAAAAATTAGTTACCGCGCCCCTAAGATAAAATATATATATACGTCTACGTACTGTATGCACATAAACGCATTTGGCTTCGTCAAGTCCACTCAAATTCTCCACCACGATAGCGTATATATATAGCACATAGAATACATAAACGTGTAAGTATATATATATTTAACATGATAAATTTTGTTCCATGATAAAGTTTGTTCAACCTCCTGAGCAACATGTGCAAACCAAGGTTAGCATAATGCGTGAGTTCATACATTCAGCTTCACGCAAATAATTGTACGACACCTGGCATTGTTTGTGAGTACGCATCATCCCTCTACCTAAAGTAAACTGGTTTTTTCGAACTTCACGAGGAACTGCTGATGCACTCACACGCACACTTACACACAGCCTATGTGACACGCAAATGCAAGGTGCAAGGTATATATACACGCAAATGTCAAGTGCTTATTGGCTAAGTTCATTCTACGAGAAGTATTCGAGTTCACGCGAATAGGGTGGATGGCGAGAGGCGCCTATTCTACCCCAGACGCTGGTTTCAATCATTTTAGGCGCTGACTAGATTCTCTATTCCGAAGTTGAAAAATTTTTGCTTTTTTGTCCAAAAACAGTACATTAGACGTTTATTTCTTGCAAAAAGTAAATTATCGCGCCGAAGGCGCGAAAATTTTTTAAAAATAGCTGTTTTTGCCATAAAAATAGCAAAAATTTTCCATTTTGTCATCCCAAAAGGGGGGGGTCTAGACCCCTTGAACCCCCCCCCTGGGTGCGGCCTTGGGTAGGAATACACCGTTATCTTAGCTATATATTTGGATAATTTGCACATAAGAGTGCGTTATGAGCCCGATTTTGGGCTCCTAATTTTAAGAGCCGATTTAGGAAGTCTCTTAGTTTAGGAGCTCTTCGTGAAACACCATTCTCTTAACTTTACTCATAAGTAGTAAATTTAAGAGCTCTTAGCGCTATGAGCCCTTTGTGAAACGCCCCACAGGCTCTTATATGCGAATTTGTGGACGCAAATGAGTGTTTAATGCAGTTCTCTGATCGGTTGCAGATTGGGGGGGGGGACAGCGGCGAGCGTGGGGACACAGAGATTTAAATAGCAGACTCTTATATGCGAATTTGTGAACGCAAATGAGTGTTTAATGCAGTTCTCTGATCGGTTGCCGATATTTGAGGGGGGGGGGGCAGCGGCGAGCGTGAGGACACAGAGATGTAAATAGCAGGCTCTTATATGCGAATTTGTGAACGCAAATGAATGTTTAACTGGGCTTATTCTACTGGGAGGGGGGCCCCCCATAAACACCCTTCCCCCCCAAAATCGTTCCCCCCCCAAAAATCGCCTCCCCAAAAAAGTGGGTGCCCCTTTTGGTACCAACTTTTGCCCTGAAAAAATCGCTCAGAAGGCCAAATTTTCAAAAATTTTCCGGCTTCGCCGGAGATTTTTAGTCGATTTTTGCCTATTTAAGCACTAAATTCGCTTATTTTTGGCAATTGCTATAAAAATAGCGCAATTTTTAGCATGTTTTTAGAAAAATTTTGAAAAATTTCCCCCCCCCCAAAAATGACTCGCCCCCCGAGGGCCCCCCCAAAGAGCCCCCCCAAGAAAAAATCCCTAGAATAAGCCCAGTTTAATGCAGTTCTCTGATCGGTTGCCGATATTTGAAGGGGGGGGCAGCGGCGAGCGTGGGGACACAGAGATTGAAATAGCAGGCTCTTATCTGCGAATTTGTGAACGCAAATGAGTGTTTAATGCAGTTCTCTGATCGGTTGCCGATGTTTGGGGGGGGGGGCAGCGGCGAGCGTGGGGACAGAGAGATTTAAATAGCAGGCTCTTATATGCGAATTTGAGAACGCAAATGAGTGTTTAACGCAATTTTCTGAATGGCTGATGATGTGCGGAAGGGGGTGGAGGGTAGCGGCGCCGCGTGTGGGCACAGAGATTTAAATAGCAGGCTCTTATATGCGAATCTGAGAACGCAAATGAGTGTTTAACGCAATTTTCTGAATGGCTGATGATGTGCGGAAGGGGGGGGAGGTAGCGGCGCCGCGTGGGGACACAGAGATTTAAATAGCAGGCTCTGCGAATTTGTGAACGCAAATGAGTGTTTAATGCAGTACTCTGATCGGTTGCCGATGTCTGGGGGGGGGCAGCGGCGAGCGTGGGGACACAGAGATTTAAATAGCAGGCTCTTATATGCGAATTTGAGAACGCAAATGAATGAATGAATGGAATGAAATGAACAACCGCCCCACAGTACGCAAACACCAAACTATAATTCTGTTTGCACATTGTACTGTGGACCCACCTCATGGATTGCACCTGTTCGCCCCTATGCCCTACGACTCACAAGACGGTAAAAACTACATAGCAAACATTCATAATTTCATTTTTATATATATATACATATATACTCCAGAAATGGTAAACAGACAAACAAACAAAACAGACAAACAAACAAATGAGTGTTTAACGCAATTTTCTGAATGGCTGATGATGTGCGGTAGGCCACTTTTGAAAAAATCGATTTTTGACCAGTCCGGACCCTGATCAGGGCGCCACAGGCCGCTGGGTCCACTTTGGAGGGGTCCTCCAATGAGAAAAAATGTTCCCATCTCCAAGGGCTTTCATTTGATACCAAAGTTGGAAATTTTTAAAAAATCGATTTTGGACCGGTCCGGACCCTAGTCAGGACGCCACAGGCCGCTGGGACCACTTTGGAGGGGTCCTCCAATGAGAAAAACTGTTCGCCTCAATAAGGGCTTTCATTTGATATCAAAGTTGGAAATTTTTTAAAAAAAATCGATTTTGGACCGGTCCGGACCCTGGCCAGGGCGCCACAGGCCGCTGGGATCACTTTGGAGGGGTCCTCCAATGAGAAAAATGTTTGCCTCACCAAGGGCTTTCTTTTGATACCAAACTTCGCACTTTTGAAAAAATCAATTTTTGACCAGTACGGACCCTGGTCAGGGCGCCACAGGCCGCTGGGACCACTTTGGAGGGGTCCTCCAATGACAAAAATGTTCGCCTCGCCAAGGGCTTTTATTTGATACCAAAGTCGGAAATTTTTTAAAAAATCGATTTTTCACCAGTCCGGAGCCTGGTCAGGGTGCCACAGGCCGCTGGGGCCACTTTGGAGGGGTCCTCCAATGACAAAAAATGTTCGCCTCACCAAGGGCTTTCATTTGATACCAAACATGGCCACTTTTGGAAAAAATCGATTTTTGACCATTTTGGACCGGTCCGGACCATGGTCAGGGCGCCACAGGCCGCTGGGGCCACTTTGGAGGGTCCTCCAATGACAAAAAATGTTCGCCTCACCAAGGGCTTTCATTTGATACCAAACATGGCCACTTTTGGAAAAAATCGATTTTTGACCATTTTGGACCGGTCCGGACCATGGTCAGGGCGCCACAGGCCGCTGGGGCCACTTTGGAGGGTCCTCCAATGACAAAAAATGTTCGCCTCACAACGGGCTTTCATTTGATACCAAACATGGATACTTTTGGAAAAATCGATTTTTGACACTTTTAGCCCCCCCGCGGCGCCCCAGGCGGCTGGGAGCACTTTGGAGGGGTTCTTCCAATGAGAAAAAATGTTCGCCTCAAAAATAGCTTTCATTGGATACCAAAGTTAGAAATTTTTAAAAAAAATCGATTGTTGACCCTTTTGGACCCTGGTCAGGGCGCCACAGGCCGCTGGGGCCAGTTTGGAGGGGTCCTCCAATGACAAAACATGTTCGCCTCACCAAGGGCTTTCATTTGATACCAAACTTGGCCACTTTTAGAAAAATCGATTTTTGGCCATTTTGGGCATGGTCTACGGTCCGGACCCCTGGCCAGGGCGCCACACGGGTTCGGGCGAAACCTACTATAGCTTATGTTGTAGTGCTCCCGCAGCCCACCCCACATGCCCAATATGAAAGCTGTACCTGCAGCGGATCCTTCTATGGGAGAGGTTAAAGTTGGACCTGCGACACGGTAGGGGCCCACCTCCATCAGGGTGCCCCCCAGCCCCACGGATAGGTGATAGAGCAAAACTAATGGGCCATTTAGATTCACCATATAGGGGTTCCTATTCGAATACGAAACCTCAGCCCAGCAGCTCTTATGTATAGGGCTGCCTACTCCGTAGGCCCAGACCCCCCCTTTTACACGCTAACTAGTGACCACTGGCCAGGGCGCCACAGACCACCGAACAGCACCATCTCGTTTCCCGGAGATCTTCACCTTGGGGCGATGCTATAACCCCAATATGAGAACCTGGCTTTGAGCCGTGCTCTCTGTGGTCGAGTGCAAATATTTTCGGACTTAGTTTTTTTCCGGGGGGCCAAAATAGGGGTTCCCCCCTATGTACACAGACCTATGGGGGGGTTCTAGAGCCTCCAAAACTGATTTCCCCTTAATTGCGGGGGATTCTATACAAAAAAGGACCAAAAGTTCCTAGGGGGTCGAAGCCTTCCGAGCCCTAGGGTGGGGGGAAAAATGAGGAGAGAAAACACGAGCTGGGAAAGGGGCTATTTTTCATATCTCGAGATTGGCTCGACCGATTCGGCTGAAATTTTCACAGCATGTACCCCTGCCCACAGGCTCTTCACACAGCGAGTTTGAGCCCGATCGGTCCACTCCTCCCTGAGATATTAAAAAAACTATTTCCAAAAATTAGCACTACCCCAAAATTTCCCTATTCTAGGTAGTGCGCTAACGCGCACTACCTGAACAGGAGTCTGTGTTCTGGCGTAATGCCTGATGAAGGGCTGGCCCCCCTTCCACAGATGTAGTCAACATTAGAGTTGTCGCTCCTGGCTTCGGGCTGTGAATCCGGAGATAAGCACCGGCACCCTATAATGGATACCACTGCGGTGGGAAGGTAACAGGAGTCTGTGTTCTGGCGTAATGCCTGATGAAGGGCTGGCCCCCCTTCCACAGATGTAGTCAACATTAGAGTTGTCGCTCCTGGCTTCGGGCTGTGAATCCGGAGATAAGCACCGGCACCCTATAACCTTCTGTAGGTTGGAGTTCTCTCCAGGGGTCACTTTACCTTACCTTACCTTTACCCCCCTTTTACACGTTAACTAGTGACCACTGGCCAGGGCGCCACAGACCACCGAACAGCACCATCTCGTTTCCCGATCTTCATCTTGGGGCGATGCTATAACCCCAATATGAGAACCTGGCTTTGAGCCTTGCTCTCTGTAGACTGGCTAATAAACTAGTAACAAAAATGCCCTAACGGTCATTGCTAAATGGGAGAATAGGGAAATGCTGCTAAAGCGGAAAAATGCCAATAGTTTCGTGCAGATTAATGTCTACTCAGCGCCTAAAATTATTGAAACCAGCTTTTTGGCACAGAATAGGGAATCTAGCCAGCGCCTAAAATGATTGAAACCAGCTTTTTGGCGCAGAATAGGGAATCTGGCCAGCGCCTAAAATGATTGAAACCAGCGTCTGAGGTAGAATAGGCGCCTCTCGCCATCCACCCTATTCGCGTGAAGTGCTCAGATACGTACGTACTCAATCGCAATGGCGTAAGTTCGGTTGGTTTGGATTGAGAAGGCTTATGAGATAACTTGTGAGTATAAATGATAAAGTAATTCCGTACAAGGAGCTGTCTGCTGGACTGAACACTGTGATGGTGTCATGTAATGTGGCCTCCGCTGTGCATGAATGAAATGAAAATGAATCAGTCACTATGAAAAAAATTAGTTACCGCGCCCCTAAGATAAAATATATATATACGTCTACGTACTGTATGCACATAAACGCATTTGGCTTCGTCAAGTCCACTCAAATTCTCCACCACGATAGCGTATATATATAGCACATAGAATACATAAACGTGTAAGTATATATATTTAACATGATAAATTTTGTTCCATGATAAAGTTTGTTCAACCTCCTGAGCAACATGTGCAAACCAAGGTTAGCATAATGCGTGAGTTCATACATTCAGCTTCACGCAAATAATTGTACGACACCTGGCATTGTTTGTGAGTACGCATCATCCCTCTACCTAAAGTAAACTGGTTTTTTCGAACTTCACGAGGAACTGCTGATGCACTCACACGCACACTTACACACAGCCTATGTGACACGCAAATGCAAGGTGCAAGGTATATATACACGCAAATGTCAAGTGCTTATTGGCTAAGTTCATTCTACGAGAAGTCTTCGAGTTCACGCGAATAGGGTGGATGGCGAGAGGCGCCTATTCTACCTCAGACGCTGGTTTCAATCATTTTAGGCGCTGGCCAGATTCCCTATTCTGCGCCAAAAAGCTGGTTTCAATCATTTTAGGCGCTGGCTAGATTCCCTATTCTGTGCCAAAAAGCTGGTTTCAATAATTTTAGGCGCTGAGTAGACATTAATCTGCACGAAACTATTGGCATTTTTCCGCTTTAGCAGCATTTCCCTATTCTCCCCTTTAGCAATGACCGTTAGGGCATTTTTGTTACTAGTTTCTTGTATTTTTCCGCTGTAGATCACATACGTATTCTTTTCGACTTTAATAAGCAACCGGCATTTTCACGGATAAGATGTGTGTAGCAATGTAGGGGAGGCTAGTGGCGCCGAGTGGGTTAGGATCAAATCCAAAATACTTTTATTAGGACCTTTTATGCAAAGTTGTGCCCACAAAAGCGAGTGTTTAACGGAGTGGCGGCACCGCGTGGGGAAGGATGGAAATCAAAATGGCAGACTGTTTTAAAGGCACTTTTAATGCAAATTTTAGACCGCAAAATCGTTGGTTTTGCGCAGTTTTCTGAATGGCTGGCTGATGATGTGCCGAGGGGGGGGTGAATGCGGCTGCCCGCTGAGGCCACTTTGGAGGGGTCCTCCAATGACAAAAATGTTCGCCTCACCAAGGGCTTTCATTTATTACCAAACTTGAAAACTTTTCAAAAAATTGATTTTTGACCATTCCGGACCCTGGTCAGGGCGCCACAGGCCGCTGGGTCCACTTTGGAGGGGTCCTCCGATGAGAAAAAATGTTCGCCTCACCAAGGGCTTTCATTTGAAACCAAACTTGAAAACTTTTCAAAAAATCGATTTTTGACAATTCCGAACCCTGGTCAGGGCGCCACAGGCCGCTGAGGCCACTTTGGAGGGGTCCTTCAATGACAAAAAATGTTCGCCTCACCAAGGGCTTTCATTTGAAACCAAACTTGAAAACTTTTCAAAAAATCGATTTTTGACCAGTCCGGACCCTGGTCAGGGCGGCACAGGCCGCTGGGGCCACTTTGGAAAGGTCCTCCAATGACAAAAAATGTTCGCCGCACCAAGGGCTTTCATTTGATACCAAACTTGAAAACTTTTCAAAAAATCGATTTTTGACCAGTCCGGACCCTGGTCAGGGCGCCACAGGCCGCTGGGTCCACTTTGGAGGGTCCTCCAATGAGAAAAAATGTACGCCTCACCAAGGGCTTTCATTTGAAACCAAACTTGAAAACTTTTCAAAAAATCGATTTTTGACCAGCCCGGACCCTGGTCAGGGCGCCACAGGCCGCTGGGGCCACTTTGGAGGGGTCCTCCAATGACAAAAAATGTTCGCCTCACCAAGGGCTTTCATTTGATACCAAACTTGGAAATTTTTCAAAAAATCGATTTTTGACCAGTCTGGACCCTGGTCAGGGCGGCACAGGCCGCTGGGGCCACTTTGGAGGGGTCCTCCAATGACAAAAAATGTTCGCCGCACCAAGGGCTTTCATTTGATACCAAACTTGAAAACTTTTCAAAAAATCGATTTTTGACCAGTCCGGACCCTGGTCAGGGCGCCACAGGCCGCTGGGTCCACTTTGGAGGGGTCCTCCAATGAGAAAAAATGTTCGCCTCACCAAGGGCTTTCATTTGAAACCAAACTTGAAAACTTTTCAAAAAATCGATTTTTGACCAGTCCGGACCCTGGTCAGGGCGCCACAGGCCGCCGGGTCCACTTTGGAGGGGTCCTCCAATGACAAAAAATGTTCGCCTCACCAAGGGCTTTCATTTGATACCAAACTTGGCCACATTTGGAAAAACCGATTTTTGGCCATTTTGGACCGGTCCGGACCCTGGTCAGGGCGCCACAGGCCGCTGAGGCCACTTTGGAGGGGTCCTCCAATGACAAAAAATGTTCGCCTCACCAAGGGCTTTCATTTGAAACCAAACTTGAAAACTTTTCAAAAAATCGATTTTTGACCAGCCCGGACCCTGGTCAGGGCGCCACAGGCCGCTGGGGCCACTTTGGAGGGGTCCTCCAATGAGAAAAAATGTTCGCCTCACCAAGGGCTTTCATTTGATACCAAACTTGGAAATTTTTCAAAAAATCGATTTTTGACCAGTCCGGACCTTGGTCAGGGCGCCACAGGCCGCTGGGGCCACTTTGGAGGGGTCCTCCAATGACAAAAAATGTTCGCCTCACCAAGGGCTTTCATTTGATACCAAACATGGCCACTTTTGGAAAAATCGATTTTTGGCCATTTTGGACCGGTCCGGACCCTGGTCAGGGCGCCACAGGCCACTGGGGCCACTTTGGAGGGGTCCTCCAATGACAAAAAATGTTCGCCTCACCAAGGGCTTTCATTTGATACCAAACTTGACCACTTTTGGAAAAATCGATTTTTGGCCATTTTGGGCATGGTCCACGGTCCGGACCCCTGGCCAGGGCGCCACAGGGGTCCGGCCGAAAACTACTATAGCCTATGCCGTAGTCCTCCCGCACCCCAGCCCAAATCCCAAATAAGAGAGACCTGCTCACTGTAGATATTTCTGTAGAAGAGGTTAAAGTTGGAGTTGCGCCACGGTAGGGCCCACCACCATCAGGGTGCCCCCCAGCCACATGGATAGGTGATAGAGCGAAACTAATGGGCCATTTAGATTCACCATATAGGGGTTCCTATTCGAATACGAAACCTCAGCCCAGCAGCTCTTATGTATAGGGCTGCCTACTCCGTAGGCCCAGACCCCCCTTTTACACGTTAACTAGTGACCCCTGGCCAGGGCGCCACAAGAGGTCTACCAGCAAAACCTCGCTTCGGTCACATGTTCACGTTAGGGTGATGCTATAAATGCAATATGAGCACCGGGCCTTGAGCGCACCTCTCTGTAAACTGATTAATAAATTTTCGGACTTTCCGGGGGGGTCAAAAATCGAAAAATCCCAAGACTACACAGACCTATGGGGGGGGGTCATAGCGCGAAAAAAAAATTCGCCCTGAAATGGGGGGATTCTATCCACAAAAATAGCAAAACTTTATAGAAATTTTTTGTCCTCCGACCTCTAGGGTGGGGGGGGGGGAAAATGGAGAGAACAGGCGAGCGGCCACAGCACCTAATTTGCATATCTCGAGATTGGCTCGATTCGGCTCAAATTTTCACAGCATGTACCCCTGCCCATAGGCTCTTCACACAGAGAGTTTGAGCCCGATCGGTCCACTCCTCCGTGAGTTATTAAAAAAACAGGTTCCAATAAGGCGCACAACGTGCAAATTTCCCTATTCTAGGTAGTGCGCTAACGCGCACTACCTGAATAAACTTTTCTTTCTTTCTTTCCCCAAAATTCGTGTAGAAGACATAATTTTGCTTTGCTGCAAAATATATATTAGGTTTGGCTTTGTGATCACTAAATGTGCTTTTATAATAAAAGCTCAGTTAGGCAATAGAACAATGCAATTCGGAGACAGGAAAGAAATCTTGTTCCTCACTCTCTTCTACCCGAAGCTGTTCAAGAAAAGCCCAATTATGTCTGCATAATCTATGTAAACATACAAATTTAATTCTATGCCAACATTTATCAAAATTATAAAAAAACTATTATTTGTACGCACGCACCCTAAGAAAAAGTCGAGCCGACTGTGAGGACTGATGCTGCTGTGGAACTGCGTCTGAGATCAGCCTGTCCACCAGGGATCTCAGGTATCCCACCTCATCCTGTCGGGATCGAATGGCGGGATGCAGGGGACGGATTCGCTCCAAGGATCGACGCTCCCGATCCCACAGGGTCTGAATGCCGCGATGCTCTTCGCTGGCACGAACAAACATCTCCAAATGGTTCAGGCTAAAAATGCACAAAATAATAATTTTGATAAGCCAAACAAAGGTTCCAAAAAGACTAGGCACAGCTACATGAGAAAACAATGTGTTAAGCAGCAAAATTAAAGACAGTTCATGTTGTTTTAATTTGGAATACGCTGTTCCATGAAGGTCTGTTCCAAGTAAATGGTAAGGCCATACTTGATTCTCTCCACCCTCAGAGAAAGCTGGCATACTTCTACTGGGGGGGGGGGTGCTCATTCTGAAGGCCCCTCATTCGAGGAGCCCCCATAAATTCCGACCTCCCCCTCCCCCATAACCCCAAAAATTGCCAAATTTTACCATTTTCACCCTAATTGTCAAAAACTATCCCGGCTACGCCGGATTTTTAACGAAATTTATACTATTTTAGTTTAAAAAACACCCAAAATTAGTTATTTTTTATCGATTTTTAGCAGTTTTTTTACACAAAAATCCTAAAAATTTGTCAAAAATATGCACCCCCATTTTCAGCGAGTCCCACCCTCCCCCCTCGATGGGGGGGGGCTTCTTCGAGCTCCCCCATATCGCCCCCCTCTAAATATTGGCCTAGAAGTAAGCCAGGAGATCGTGTACCCACAAAAGGATTTTTGGAGAAATGGATACAAATTTGAGTTTTCACATAGGAGTTGCGCCGGGACTGCTTGAGTTTTGACATGCCTGGGTTGGAATACTTTCTAATTCAGTTATCCTTTGTGACATTTAAGCACGTGTCACTACAGTTTGGGCTTGAATTCAAGCTTAAGCTTGGTTCGATTGTGTCTGAGCGGCTGAATCGGTAGAGCTTCGGTCTGGTTAATCGACGGTTGTGGGAACGACCCCCACGTCAGACCAAAATTTTTCGCGTCAGAGGCGCTGTAGTGACAACTTTCTTTCTTTAGTCATTTATCCCTTGTATAGTCTTCACAATCAAACGAGTACGAACGTACCCTACAGGTAGAACCTGATACAGCAGAAATGAAGGCAAATGCAAGTCCTTCAATGGTGGGACCAGAATCTGGGCGGCATGGTGCAACAGTTCTCTGATCTCGGTCACAAAACTCTCATCTGGGCTCACATCAGTGTACCAGTTATAGACATAGGAGTTCAGCAGATGCTCCACAAAATCCTGAAATTCAAAAAAGAATTGGTACAGTTTTCAGCTAAAACAAGAAACTTATATACCTAGATGCAAGCCACGGCAACGCACGCAATCAAATCGCTAACATTTCGTTTTGTGTATGTTGTTCCTGTTTACATTACAAATGAACAATAAAGTGCAATCTCTTTCGTAATTGTAAGACCTTTAGTTTTTCCACATATCAAATTTTGCAAATTTACCAAAACTTTACCAAAAATTTTACTCCCTCACGGCTCAATTTGGGTGAGCATAAAATGAAGCCCCCTCCCATATAAAGTAGTCTAAGAAGAAGCCAATTACACATCTGCTTGCCTGGAGAGCCTTATCAATGACTTGAGGAACCAACAGCTGCTTTCCAGAAGTCTTTAGTCCAGACAAATTTGCTGCCGGACGTCCGTCCACGGTCTAAAATTAAGTATCTCAAATTGTATGTGGATATATATACCAAAAATGCAAAACGTTTGTTCATCACAATGATGTACAGCAATAAGAAATAGCGTAGTGCACATGTAACATACATTAAATTCATAACACTGCTAGGGTAATCAGACGTCCGAATAACCGGTCTGGACTTGAACAAATATACCGAAAGCCGTTGAAATTTAAAACAAAATACTAAAAAATTGAAAATCATTGACAAATTATTTTTTCCAGAATCGAAAATACAGTGCTTTTAGTGACATGACTTCCATTTAGTGAAGCAGGCTTATTTCTAGTGGGGGTAGCAGACCGCTCCATTCGGTGATCCTCCCACCATTCGAGGAGCGCCCTCACATGACGCTTTCATTTGATAACAAAACTGACCACCTTTGAAGCATTTCATTTTTGACCCCTACCTCACCCATCACCGCCCATACCGTGGGGGTCGGGGGCCCACATCCACCGACTTCGGTAGCATGCTCATTGTTTTCAGCGACCCCGATTTATTATGTATAATATATACAGGTACCACCACAAGGCCGGACTTGACCATTTTTGAAGACAGCCTTCCGGTGTTCTCCGGTAGCTTGAACCAGTTGAACCAGAACTGGCCAGCCTTACCTGGATAACCAAAATAACACCAAAAGTAAATTCCCCATACCCAACAACCTTTGTATGCAAAATTTCAGCCGTCCCGCTATCTCCAGTAACTTGAACCAGAACCAGTTGAAACAGATCTGGCCAGCTATGGGTTGGATCATAAAAATAACACCAGTGAATTCCACCTGCGCAATAACCTCTGTCAGGGTTGGGCGAGACCGAGATTTCACCGAGACCGAGAACGAGACCAAGGTACCGAGACCGAGACTGGCCAAGTCTCGGTTTTTGGGCGAGACCGAGACTAGCAATTTTAATCTTAAACTTAATTTATTACAGTTTTTGAGGCTTAGGCCCAACGCATAAACATATATACAGTTTCCACACCTCGTCAGTTAATTTTTAGTTTAGTTTACATTGATTTAAAATTTTCGATGAAATTTGCTGTTTTCAGAAAATTTCCAGTCTCGGTCCGAGATCGAGACTTTTGGGCGAGCGAGACCAAGACTGGTCAAGATTTTCAGAATTCCAATCGCCAAAAATATTAGTCCAATCAACCCAATTAACAGTAGGAATATCTACCTCCATAATCCATAATGGATTTCCATAATCCAAAAATTAAAAAATAATCGTCAAAATCGCAAAAATTCAGCCTCAATTGGCCCTCGTATCAAAAAAAATCGATGCACAAAATCAATTTTGAGGGCAATTGGTCACAATTTTGCCTAAAATTGTCTAAAACTTCAAAATTTTGGCAATATAAGAGTTCTCGAAATTTATAATAGCCTTGAGGAGTCCCCAAAAATTTTATTTATAGTACATTATATGGGCGAAAATTTGCCTCGGGCTGTAAAAATCGAAACAGATCGAAATTAAGGAATAAACAAACTTGCTAAGTCCCAAGCTAAGCTATCGAGCCCCTACAAAACATACGTATATATATATACCTCAGCAGACAGTTTTCGCCTCCTTCTTTTCCAAAATGTGTAGAGATCGCCACTAAGAGATCCGCTCCAATTTTCGAGTAATCGAATTGCGCAAACATAGCCCACACCGATCGACAAAGTGGAGAACAATATCCACCTAAGCATAAAAACAGATTGATTTCTGAAACACCAAATTCCGAGTTTATACTGAAGAATATTTACGTATAAGAACGTACATATATATGTATATGTAATAATTTAAGATTCAACATGTATAGAAGATCCAAATTTAAGCTCAAAATTAGCATCATTATTAGTGATGGGCACTGGATATCTGGATATCCGTGTACATTTTACTCAAAACAATGAAAAATTAGCAAATTTTTGACAAAAATTTAAAAAATCGTAAAATATTTTTCAAAGGTTCCTCTGAAAATATTTTTGAAACGAAGGTTACGGCTTGGTTGCATGATGGACATACACAGTCTGCCGAAAATTTGACAAAAAATTGAAAATTTAACTGGAAAATCGAAATATTTTGTTGAAGTTAAGTTTGGAATAGGCGGGTAACTGGATATCCGGATATCCGTTAGCGCTAAATAGGCGGATATCCGGATATGAAAAATATCCAGTGCCCATCACTAATCATTATATTACATTCTATGTTTATTCTATAATACGTATATCACATTCTTTTAGTGCACAACCAAAAATGAGCAAATGTATACAATAGTTCTATGAGAAGACACAAAAACGTTTCTGTAAAAGCGAAGGAGAGCCCCAGATATTTAAGGAAGTTTCCTCAAATAATAATCAAGTTATAGAATTCAAACTAGCTAGCTGATTGTTTGCAGATTATGCAGCAGCAATTTAAAAATTTGGACTAGCGCCTAGTCTGTACATACCTATTTTGTCAACTTTGTCCATTTTTGGAAAGGCAATGACATATACATAAAGTTGTTGTTTTTTGGTAAATCTTTGAGTCACTATTAATTAAGAGCCCTCGGCAATAAAAACCACATTACAGAAATTGTAACCTCCTTTTCAAAGAATTTTCTGCTACATGCGTAGAAGGTATTTCTGCAACACACTTATATATATATATATACAAGGTGTCCATGTAAAACTATATATATATACCAAACGCAGTAGCGTAGATACAAAAAATTTTCAGGGGGCGGCGGTTTGGACCGAAGTCTGGGGGGGGCAAGATTTTTTATTTTTTGCTGAACAATTGTATGAACACTACGTACAAAATTTTTCAAAGGTTCTTAGCTTAAATCTATTATTAAACGGCATGATAAAATTCAAAAGGGAGGTCTGGGGGGAGCCCCCCAGAAGTTGAGGAATTTTCCAGTTTTGCCATTAAAACGCTATTGAAACGTTGAAATCTTTGCATCGTATATTATCAATTCGCAAACCAAAATTTGCTATATTCCACTTCTATAGCCTCGTACGAAAACTCAGATTGGATGCTCCCATTATGTGCAGGGTATTCCAAGGAGCACATTTCCACTATCCACCATTTATATACTGTAATCATGTTTGCAATAATGCAGTTAAGGGGGGGGGCTACGAATTTCACTAAAAGTTCGATGTTGGAAAAGCTAGCTAGTCTTTTGCCATATAATAGTATTAGGTTTAGTGTAAAATAGTTTGAAGTTTGAAAGAATTCCATGCAGCGTAGCGTCCTGTGGAGCCATCAGAAGTTGGTGTTGTCGGTCCAAAGCTCGACATGACAAGTACACAAACTTTGCCTCGCCCTGATCGCTATGGGCAAGGTACGGTACCCAAATTTTCCAGAAATAGTACTGACATATAGCGCTTTGATATCGTGTAAAATAATCCTTAGATCAGTGTATACTTTCCTGTGCGATACAATCAAAGTGCGAAAAATTGGATGTTGTAGGTCTATATGGGTGGAGGTTAACTAACGTCTAATGAGCTGTGGTTTATCAAAGGAGCCCAACTTTGCTCCGATTAATATATACTCCAAGTATCTGTCTTAACTTATGTAAAAATGACGTGATTTCGTTAATCCCTGCGTTCGCAGTGCTAGATTACATAATCGATATTGTCGCTGTTTTTGGGTGCCATTTCGAAGATGTGAGTCAAGTACTGTGGCAGAATCGGCTGAAACCTTGCGCATTACAGGCCAGTGAGTGTGCCAAGATGTGCAGACAGCTAGGTCACTAAACCTCGCTTCAATATTTAGAAATGCTAGATTGATTTCTCGAAGTATGGATGGCGATCGCTCCAAAAAGATCTAAGACAGTTGTAAGCGCATACTGAACGAAGGAAGCGTCATATCGAAAAACGTATTTCATATTCGGATTCAGCAGGTCAAATAACCCCTATAAGCACCTTTTCGGCAAAACCGGAGACAAAAATTTTTTTGACCCCATTTTTACTGCGCTTATATAGCTAGCTTTTCAGGCCTAAAAATCAGGGTTATTTCTTAACAAAAAGTTTGCTAGCACACAAACCAGAAAACAAAAACCCTCGAAACTCACAGACAGTTTGCCCCTATTAGAGCCTAATATTTGGTAAAAAGCTGGGGTAGGCTAGGGGCTTTCAATTTTATTATATCGAGAAAACGGCGCACGGTCACACCGCAACTTTTTGTCAAATTTCAAACTTTGAGCTGTTATAGCTGAGTAAGCAACGCTCGAAAGCCGGAATACTTTTAATATTTAGCACAGGTAACAGTTAACATTTGTGGCAAAAAGTTTCAGAATTGGTCAAACCGTTAATCCACCAGAGTTCAGAAAACCTTTTTCAAAAAAACCCACTTTTCGCACCAAAATTTCGACTTTGGCGTAGTGCCAGAATCGATGTGTGTTAGATATAATAATGCCCACTACGGACTATTTAACCTTGATATGTTAGCTAATCATATGTCAAAAGGTAGGTCTCTCTGAAGAAGTTGGGCAAAACCGTTCGTAGCCCCCCCCCTTAATGAAACTACAAAGCTGGCAAAGCAAAGTAAAGCAAACTAGTAAAGGTTTAATTTACATAGTATATATACAACAACAACAACAACAACAACAAATGGTTTATTTGGTCAAACTCGCACACGCACATACAATGCAACAGTACATACTAATAACAATAAGACCAAAATGGGAGTCTATCAAATGACAGATCCACATATCCATCCGGAAAATACCAAAACAAAAACCAACAATGGCAAATAGCATAGCATAGCATGAATTATATACATACTAAAATCCCACTACAGCACATGAACAGACGTAATTATAGATACAGTAAGCAAAATAACTACAGATTTAGGTCGTATCTAAGAAATTCAGCGAAGTCTATGTTCTCAATTCTATCTTTGAAGGCCGAAATGTTGGGTGCCCGTACAATATAGTTTGGGAGGCTATTCCATATTGGAGCTACCCGATTACTGAAAAAATGTTTTCTGCAGTCTAGCCTTGTTCGCTGGCAGTGTATCTTAAGGACATTTCCTCTGGTGCCAGTTTCAGCTGCAAAAACAAAGAAATCAGCTGAATTCACTTTGTCAAATTCGTATATAATTTTAAAAGCCTGTACCAGGTCTGCCCGCAGTCTTCTAAGCTCGAGAATTTCAAGGCCTGTTTCTTCCAGTCTGTCAGCAAAACTTAAATCGTGCAGTGCAGGAATTCTTTTTGTGAAACGTCTTTGAACATTTTCTAATTTACGAATGTCACCCAGCAAAGAAGGAGACCACACGCAAGAATTGAACTCCAAAATAGGTCTTATGTATGCTTTAAACATAGCTACCAAAAACTTTGTGTCTCTGCACAGAAAACTTCTAAAGATAAGAGCAATTTTCTGGTAAGCTTTAGCGCAAATTTTATCACAGTGGACTGAAAACTTAAGGTCATCAGTAATGAAAACCCCTAAATCTTTAACAATATTCACTTTTGGGATAACAGAATCATTTACAGTTAAGTCTGTCATCAATAGTGGTTCTCCCATCTCAAGAAACATGCTTTTGTTTATTGCAATCGAAAGCTGATTTTTTGTAGCCCAATTAAATACATTATCACAATCCAATTTAAAGTTTTCGAACTCATGCAACGTTGAACCCGCCAGTGACAACTTGGTATCATCTGCAAAAATTTTTGAGTCGCAATAAGACAGAGAATCAGGCAAATCATTTATATACAGTACAAACAAAATAGGTCCAAGTACGCTTCCTTGGGGTACCCCGCTGATAACCTCCCCCCGATCAGACAAAACGTTATTAACTTTCACAAACTGATAGCGACCACTCAGAAAGGCCCGTATCCAATTTAATGCCCGCCCTTTGACCCCATACGCATCTAGTTTGCTTAGCAATTTAACATGAGATACACAGTCAAAGGCTTTGCTTATGTCCAAATATAGGGTCTTTACGCCTTTTTCAGATTCCTGGCGCCCGTCCACAAGTTTAAACACTCTAGCAGCTGGGTTTGAGTAGATCTATTTGACATAAACCCATGTTGGTGTTTCGAGATAAGACTGTTGTGGAGAAGATGTTCAAGCAAATACTTCTTGATCACCTTCTCCATTACCTTACAACAAACACTAGTTAGGGATACAGGTCGGTAGTTAACAGGGTCACTCCTCGATCCTTTACCCTTAAATATGGGTACAACGTGGGCCACAGACCAGTCGCTTGGCAACACCCCCTCCTCGTAAGACTGCTGAAATATAACCTGCAGAGGAACGCACAACTGGGCTTTAAACAATTTCAAGAACTGAGAGGGCAAATTATCAGGCCCTGCTGCTGATTTAAATTTGACAGTACTTATAGCATCCATTATAGCTTTCCGAGTGAATAAAATATTCTCAAATTCGTGCTCAAAAACTAAAGCGGGCGGAATAATAGGTATATACACCATTATCCCGCACAAAGACTGATTGAAACTGCTCATTTAAGAAATTTGCCTTTTCGTAATCGTCAAGAGCAGAAGCATCTCCTCTATTCAAAACAGAGACACCCTCAGGGGAAGAGAGCTTCTGTTTGACGTAACTAAAGAACTTGGTGTTTGAAGGATTACAGAGGAATTTGGATTCACGCAATTTATGGAACTTAGCTATAGCTTCATTACACTTTACAACAATGTCTCTATAACGGTTTCCATCCAGCGGATCAAAAGTACGTTTAAACCTTTTATGCAGTGATCTCTTCTTACACAAGAGTCGCCTAATATGTTTTGGGTATTTGTGTTTCCCGACTCTCCCTACAAACTTTTCAGGAACATTTTCATCGATCAACATTAAACATATATTTTTGAAAACAGTCCACTTTTCATCTACCGACGGAAAATCTTGAAACAAAATATCCCAGTTTATCATTTCTAGCTTCATCATTATATTTGCATAATCAGTCCCATCCCAGCACAGCATCTTACGTGCATCGGCACTCTTCGTCCCCATACCCACATTTGTGGAAAAACACACAGCACAATGATCACTATTGGCTACCGGAGGCATAATATTTACGTCAGATACTAAGTTTGGCACGCTTTCAAAAACAAGATCAAGAGTAACGTCTCCCCTAGTTGGAAAACAGACTTTTTGAGAAAAACCTTGTTCAAAAAACGAATTCATGAAAGAATCTTGCATAAAAGTCGAAGATGCTCTTGGAATAGACCAGTCTATTCCTGGGAGATTCAAGTCACCTGCAACAACCACATTCTTGTTTTTATTGGTCAAAGTTTTTAAACAATTTTGAAGTGGAATCAAACAATCTATGTTTGAAACGGATGGGCGATACAGAGAACAAAAAATACAGGAGTTTCCCGGATTTCTCCCACTAACTTCTACGGCAACCCCCTCCAAAGCTTCCATGTCTGGCAATTTCAGTTCTTTGCTATTTAAAATATTTTTCACCAGAATAGCAACACCGCCCCTGGCTTATCCCTTGGCAATTTTTTATGGGGGGGGGGGGGGCTTCATGGGGGCCCCCCCCCCATCGATGGGGGGCTCACCCAAAATGGGGGGGCATATTTTAGAAATTTTTTTCGAATTTTTGTGGGTTTTTTGCGTACTAACTGCTAAAAATCGCTAAAAAATGACTAATTTTAGGTGTTTTTTAAGCTAAAATAGCGAAAATTTAGTCAAAAATCCGGCGAAGCCGGAAAATTTTTTGAAAATTTAGGGTAAAAATGGTAAAATTTGGCAATTTTTGGGGTTATGGGGGGGGGGGAGGTCGGGATTTATGGGGGGGCTTTTCATGGGGGGGCTCCTCGAATGGGGGGGGGGGAGGTCGCCGAATGGGGGGCGCCCCCCCCCACCCCCCCCCCCACTAGGGATAAGCCAGGCCCCCCTTTCTGTTATCAGGCCTGTCTTTCCTATAGATGGAATACAGATTTTTACATAAAAACAAGCTATCGGGATGCCCAGAGTGCAGCCACGTTTCCGTAAGACAAATAACATCAGGAAAATTGTTTTGCAGACATACCTCGAAATGAAAATTTAAAAACTTGTTACAGAGACTCCGCAGATTACACAATACAATTTTTATGTCATTGACACTAGAGGACACATTACCAATTACAGCATTTGATAAGCTGGGTATCTAGAGGTGGACGAAATGTCAGGCGTAGTAGCAGCATCGATAGCGACAGGGCTGTTGTAATAATTATTTTCGGCCATCCTATCTTGGCCAACCCATCAAAATGGAGATCCACTGAGGTAGCTTCGAAGAGATGGGCGTTGCCTGCCGGCCACCTCAGAATACAAGGGTACAGCTCTGGATAAAGGAAGCAAGGGGGCGGGGTGGCTTACAACAGGAACAGGAACACGGTCTCGGGTGGAGGTAGGATCGGCAAACGGACAGTACTTATGTTTGTGTCCTTCCCGGTTACAAAGAAAACATCTAATAGGGCCATGTGACTTCAACCGACAGGATCTCACGTTGTGACCAGCCACACCACAATGGAAACAGTATATATATATATATATATATATATATATATGCTAATAATGAAGTCGCGGCGAAGGCGCGAAAATTTTTCAATGAAGTGCAAATGCTAACATGCAAATAATGCAAATACTAATTTTTGTGGCATTTTAGTACAATTTCTTCGTGTTTATGATAAATTTAAACGCCCGCGCTTCGCGCGGGTATAAAATATTTTTTCTGGTCAATTTTTTTCAGGAGGCCAAAACCATTTCGGAGGGACGCCCCCGCCCCCGTATCTACGCTAATGACCAAACGTATCTAGTTTCGTTCTGTAAGCCGTCATACAGGTGTGTGGCTAGACAAAGAGAGGCGAGGGGCACTGGCGGATCCAGGATTTCATGACGGAGGGGGCGAGGAAATTTTTCCAGCGGAGGGTCAGGGGGGCGGAACCCCCCAGAAGTTGAAGAAATTTTTTGTTTTTGCAATAAAATCGGTCTTCGGATCTTTAATTCTTTTTATACAGAACTGAACAAATTTTTTAAAATTCTTGACATTTGTAGGCAAAAATGGTAATTTTCTCCGAAAAATCGGATGCATTTCAAGCTTCTTCTTCACAGATGCAATAATTATGCGGCTAAAAAGTAGAAATATTTTGGTTTTTTGCCATTTTTCCTCTTTCTCTCCTTGATTTTTCCTACCTTCGAATCGCGACGGGGGGGCCCCTCCCTGAATCCGCCCCTGGCGAGGGCGAGGGGATGGCTGACAATCAGTGGCGGATCCAGGGGGGGGGGGGGCCCCGGGGGCCCGGGCCCCCCCCTTTGCGATTTGGGCCCCCTCCTTTGACATTCCGGGCCTCCCCCTAGAAAAATTTTTCAGCTGTTTATATGCATATTTTGAGTGAAAATTAAGCATAATTTTAATAAATTTCACAAATTTTTCAAAAAATTTCGCCTGCGGCGCACTTATTCTTCTGTGCTAATTTTGTTTTGCTTTCATAACGTATATATATATATAAATAGGAAATGCAGGATTGATAATTGGCAGCTTCTAAAAGTGCTCTAGAATAAATTGTGTATATAAGTGAAAAATTCAGAAAAGCATCCAATTCCCGTTTTGGTTTTCCACTGATCGATTATACAACTCAATATCTCATTATAAGTCTTACTTGACTAATCTTTTATTCTTTTTAAACATTTGAATTGCTGAATTTTCCACGATTTCAAAAAATTCTTCAACTTCTGGGGGGCTCCGGCCCCCAGACCCCCCGTTTGGTACATTATCTTTCTTGCCCTTGTAACTTGTCCTATTTATTGTCACCATTCCTTGTATATACTATTTTACTGCAAGTTTTTCATTTCGTAAGTTACTATATGTACATGTATATATCTCCATTTTATTTATTTAATCTTTTCAAAAGTTTGCATGACGGATTTTATTCAAATTTCAAAAAATTCTTCAACTTGACAGACCCCCCCGTGTATATACTTGTTGTGTAAATTCTCCATGCTTTGCTTCACTCACGGGATATAGTTCTTTTCAAATTGGCAAGTTAACTATATACCCTTTCCATACACAATTTTAATTTTCTTGTAAAAATATTTTGTTCCTGGAAAATAAATTTTTACCCCCCCCCTCCCGGAAAAATTTGGTTACCACCCCCCCAGGAAAAATTTTTCATCGGGCCCCCCCCCTTTTCAAAATCCTGGATCCGCCACTGCTGACAATGGCTAGGACGGATCTCCAAAAATTGCCAGAGGCCTCTAAACTAGCGAAATCAGAAATGTGGGGGTGCCAAATTTTGTCGTTTTGGTGGGGTCCCGTAAACTCCTTCTAAACATAGGTGTATTTGGCGGGAGGGGGGGGGGGGCAGAAACCCAACCAAAACGACAAATTTTGGCGACCCCACCTCCAGATTTTCAGATTCTGGCACCGACACTAAATATATATATATATATATGTATATATACACTAGCGTAGCCAGAAAAAAATTTCGGGGGGAGGGGAATGCAAAGCTTTTTCGGGGGTCTGGGGGCGGAGCCCCCCAGAAGCTGAGAAATTTTTCTATTTCGTAACCTTCGAATTTTTTACAGAGCATTCGTTGAAATTACAATAGTATTTAAGGCGCAGTGCATGTTCATGCACCCAAATGATGCAGAAGGTGGTCAAAGTACACCAAATAGGGTAATTAGTACTAATTTTTAAGTGCGAAACACGTATTATAATGGTATAATACAGTGATGTCGCGCCGAAGGCGCGAAAATTTTTGTAAAAATGGGCGTTTTCCACATGGCAGGAAAAAATTCCTGGGGGGCAACACAATTTCGGGGGGGGGGGAATTGCCCCCCCCCCATTCCCCCCCTGGCTACGCGCCTGTATATATTATATATACGTATATATATATATATATATATATATATATATATATATATATATATATGACCAGACAGTGGTCAAAATCGAAAATTTGGATGTCTTTGGCAATTTTTCGGCACCGCCATTCGAGCCTAACCTCCAGAATTTGTGCCCAGCTACACCTATATATGAATGCCCTAACACAATGTCCGTCACCGCTTATGACATACAGACAACTTACTTAGACCTAAAAATGATGAAGGGGCAAACTGCAAGAGCAACAACAGTGCCGACAGCTCTCATAATGGCAGCCCGTGCCAGCTAAAACACGCACATGTATATATATATATACACAATATGCAACGCATAGGTGTGGCCATAGTTTCACCGGGGGGGGGGGTTGGGGCATAGGTGTACCAGGGTACAGTTTGCCCCCTGTGAGCCCCCCCCCCCACGGAGAGGCCAGACCCCCTCCCCCCCTACCCGACCTCAACTACTCCCCCCCCAAGCCGAGCTCAAACTCCCCTCCCCCCCTAAAATTGGGTCCAAATCAGGTAAAAATTGCAAAATTTTTGAAAAATTTTTTTGCAATTTCTGAAAATTTTTGAAAAAAATTCGAAAAAATGGCTATAAATCAGATATAAAGAGCTAAAGATGGTTATTTATAGCAATTAAAAGGTAATATACGCAATTATAAACCACAATCTGGGCTAATTTAGGCATATTTTAGCACAAATTTGTCAATTTTCAAGCCCTATTTTCGCATACGAAAACTATTGACAGAAGCTTTTGAGTATGTTTAATGTACTGTACATCGAAAAAGGAGCATTTTTAGCCAAAAAAACTTGGGTACAGTTTAGGGGGGGTCCCCCTCCCCCAAATTTCGGATTTGGGTGGGGTCCCCCGAGCCAAATTTGGACCTTCTACTCCCCCCCCCCCCAACCCAAACAGGTGGTACACCTATGGGTTGGGGGGCACTCCCCCCAAAATTTTCGACCAACTTTACCCCCCCCCCAGATTTTTGGACTATCCCTTTCCCCACTTTTGGTTACCCCCCCACCTCCCCAGCACTTTTTGGGGTCAAAAAATTAGCTAAATTTTGCTAAAAAATGGTATTTTTTGAAAAATTTTTCTCAAATTATGGCTTAAAACTGAGTGAAGACGCCTAAAACGATAAAAACAAGCCTTGTTTCGACAAAAAAACGTTAAAATACTGAAAATTTTGCGTTTTTAGGCCACTTTTTGAATTTTCTGAGGTCCGAATTTGGGTGGGGGTTGGGGGGTATATACTCCCCATCACATTTCGGGGGTCGACCAGTGACCACCAAATTTCCGAAGTTTACCCCCCCAACGAAAATTTCCGGTGAAACTATGGGTCCGACTGGCGAAGGGTTTGAAAAAATACGGAGGGGGGAGGGCATAGTTTCACCGGGGGGAGGGTACCCCCCCAAAATTTTCGACATCCCCTACCCAGTCCCCAGACTTTCGGCTACCCCCACCCAACCCCCCCCCGGCCCTGTTTGGAGCCAAAAAGTTAGCTAAACTTTGCCCAAAAATGGTCATTTTTTGAAAAATTTTTCTCAAATTTTGAGTTGCAATCGCTTTAAAACTGCGTATAAACGCCTAAAACTGTCAAAACCAGCCTTGTTTTCACGAAAAAGCGTTAAAATACAGAAAATTTTGCATTTTTAAGCCATTTTTTATGTTCTCAGGTCCCAATTTTTGGAGGGGTACCCCCAATCACATTTAGTGTGTCGACCGTACCCCTCCCCCAACCGAAATTTCCGGTGAAACTATGGGGGAGGGGGTCGGAAAATCGATCTGGGGGAAGAGTAAGAAAAATTTCTGAGGGGGGTCGGTAAAAGACGGCATTTCGGTCAAAACCTGATAAAGCTCTCAAATCTTAGCTATTCTTAACGTAACAAAGCAAATTTTAGCTATTTTACGCTAATTTTTCGTAACTTTTTTAAGAAATATATATATCCAGTTTTTGGCTGAAGATTCTCAGAAATTTGGTAGGAAACTGGAAAATTATTAGAAAGGGGGTCGCCAAAAGGCCGATTTGCTGAGGTGTAATTGGCTTATTGGAGGTGAGGTGTAATTGTAAGCTGAACCCAAACCAGTCCGGCTTCAGACAGCTAAGGAGCACAGAAGATCACATCGCCCGGCTAATCCAGTCGGTCTCGGACGGCTTCCAACAGAAGGCTCCCGCCAAGCGAACAGTCCTTGCTCTGATCGACTTCGCAAAAGCCTTCGATACTGTCAACCGACATTCCCTTATCCACAAACTTGACTCCAAAGGAACCCCAAAATGCTTCAGCAAGTGGATAAAAGCTTTCCTGTCAGACCGAAAGGGCCAGGTCCAAATCAACTCCGCCACCAGCAAGCCAAAAACATTCTATCACGGTGTGCCGCAAGGATCGGTACTCTCGCCCCTGCTTTTTATCATCTTTATCAATGATATCCTGCAGGGCCTGCCGGACGGGGTGGAAGCCTCTATTTATGCAGACGACCTTGCACTCTGGGCCTCTCACTCCAATGTCCAGGTGGCAGAAAGAAACCTCCAGGAAGCGCTCAACTCGATCAACCAATGGGCAATCAGATGGAAACTCCAAATCAATGGAAGCAAATCCCAGGTCTGCCTCTTCACCACGCACAATGCGCAGTCCAAATACGAACCGAAGCTTACGCTGGCAGGAGACACCATCCCCACTGACCCGCATCCGGTGTTCCTTGGAGTCAAGTTTGATTGGAACCTCGGATTCGGCCCGCATGTGCAATCCCTAAAACAACGATGCCGCCCCAGACTGGCAACCCTCAGTGCCCTGGCCGGTGGCAGCTGGGGACCCGAGAAGGAATATTTGAGGACTGTATATATACATCGCATATATCCGGTCCCTGCTAGAGTATGCGCTGGGATGCTGGTATCCATGCGCTGCCAAAAGCTATATCGGACGACTGGAAACCATCCAAAATCAGGCTGTGCGAACTATATATCACCGGCTGCATTCCGGGAACCCCGGCTGATGCGGCCAGAATCGAAGCAAACCTCATCCCAATGGAGCTGAGGGCCCAAGAACTGACAGCCTATAACTATGAAAAATCCTGCCGGCTCCCCCCGGACAACCCAAGGCACAGGATTGCTATGGCCCCTGACCCAACACTCAGACTCAAATCCCACAGAGCCTGGAGATGAGTTGGACGAAACTTATCCGCAGATGCCGGGCTGGACCAGACGCCTAAGGAAAGTCTCACTCTACCTAAAACAGGCAACCATACCTACGCTTTAGACGGTGGAAGGTAAAAACCGGGCCTTGAGCCCCTACTACAATAAAAGGCCAATTAGGCCGTGGCTTGGTCAAACAAGATTAATTTTAGATTAAGGCCCGAGGGCCACAAAAAGTGAATTTTAGGCCAAAAGGCCTTTTAAAAGGTCCCTAAAAGTGCGTTCCTATAGTGTAGCTCCTGGCCGAGCATAGCACGCTCATGTGGCCCTCAACATGCGGTGTTTGCTGTGTTGGCTCAGGTCTTCTCCTCTGACCAGTGCGGGTCAGAGGAGAGCCCTAACTCGTGTCCTAACAGGGGAAAAGTGTACTTTTATTCCCGGCCAAAACGCTGGCACAACGGGAAGTACACTCAGATTGGGGGGGGAGAAAACCGACCGCTCTCGGCCGTACCTCAAGCAAACACTGATGAAAATTTGAAATTTTCCAGTGAGCTGACAAGAGTCTGACAGCTCACTGGTGTTTGCTTTTCTGGCGGACTTTCTTTGATTTTTGGTGGAGCTTCCAGAACTTTCTGGAAGCTCCCTATCTTAATATATGTGCCAGTCATGGGCTGGCGAGGCGGCTGGTCCGTTGGAGGGGAGATTAACGAGGGAAAGAAATTATGACCCTCCAACTGACCCCTTTTTGATGGATTTCCCAAGCTGAATTTTGGGAAACTTTGCAGACTTTTTGGTTACCACGTAAAGGTAACCAAAGGGGAAATTTCCGGTTTTAGAAAATAAATTATGAGAATTCAAAAACGAAATTGCACAAAATAAAAGCCTCTCGTGGCCGATTATGAAAAAATAAATATTAAGTGCCAATTTGGCCGTATCATTTAGTAGTTTTTTTGTTTATTATTTTTCAGGCGCTTCCTTGTCTCCAAGCCCCTTTCTTTCCTGTTGGGTGTGACCTTTTGGCCGTAGACAAGGGAAGCCGCCCGTTAATCCTAGTGACAATTGCTCTCCCTCACTGGAACTCCAGTGTTCCTTGCAGACTAGTTGGGACGGCAATTGTTACGTAAAAATGTGCATACAAAGAACTACCTATTTTTACAAGAAATAAAAACCAAATATTATTGTTCTACGTACTTAACTACGTAAGACCACTAACTTTTGTTTCATTTTAATTATTTGGGAGGGAGTTAAGCCCCCTCCGAACCTGTTTCTACACTAAAAGGTATGTGTTAAGTCCGTCTCTGCGAGGCAAATCTTTGCTGGGTGAGGGCCAACAGAAGCCCAAGAATGAAGGGGAAAATGAATGAACGTAACAACACGTGGTTGTTACGCCTTGTTACAAAGTTCACTTAAGGCCAATGTTAAATAATTAAAATGTAATCCTTCAAAACTTCTTTGGCCTATATCTTTCGCGCTATTGGGAGTTAAAAGACCGGGTTTGGAGTTTCGGAATCAGAAAAGAATTGCCTTTCAGATGAGCCCAACCTGTATTTTAGCCAAAAAATTGCACAAATTGACTAATTATCACTTAACTGATGGCAAATCATGCCTAACTAACACTTGGGAACACTAATTAACATCATTCTATGCTACTAATGGCCGAATTATTACCTTATTTTGACCCATCTTCCAATATTTGCACTTATCACCTGCGTAAAACGTTTTAAACTCAAAATCTCTGGTCAATGTGCTGGTTATTTGACAGTTTCTTTCCTTGTATTCGTTTTCCTTGATAATTTTTTAGCTGTTTTAATCAGATTTTAACTGACTTCTTGACCATGAGAGGCCTTATTCGTGGCCTGGGAAGAGTAACGACTCCTCCATAATACATCAAAAGCAATGTTAGGGCCTATTACTGACCCGGGAAGGGTAGCGACCCCTCCATTATTAATTGGTAACCTACCTAAACTTCGTTAAGCTACATTCCACTGAGGTTCTATTCCATCTGGCGTCATTTGCGTGAGTAGTGCTACTTCTAACCTTGTTCTTCCTATCTACACTAGAACCTATGTCCCTAATGATGAATTTCTGGGTGGTTTCACACTGACTGGCAACTCTGGTAATTACATGACAGTCATTTTCATACAGTGCTTGGACGTTTCATAGTTCACGTTAAGATTTCACAGGCACGCCGCTCATAATCAATGCATGGGACAATTAAATCAATTAAATCAAGGATCACCATTTACGACAAACTGAGCTTTTCTCTGTCATTTTTTAAGTTGTCTTTAGCCTTTTCCATTACACATATCTCCAAGTCGATCCAGGACTCTTCGAGCAAATTTCATAACTGGACCCATCTCGATAGGTTCAGGCTTTAATTGACACTTCCGTTGGGATTCCATAAGGGTATTGGCTTGAATCTGCTCTTTCTCTCTTTCTAATTCTGGCTTTCTTGCTTCTTTTGTTCCATCAATTCGTTTGCGGGGACTAGGGGAGCATGTAGTAGATCCATTGCCATGCTACCAATGCGCAAGAACCTTTCGCCCACTTTGCATCACTGTATGCATATCAATCTGGGAGTTAGGCTTCGGACTTGTGGGAGCTGAGTTAGGATAAGGAGAGAGAATTCCATTATCTTGATGTGATGACTGAGAATAGGCCCAATCTGTGGTGTGGGGGATAGCCCAAGCTGTACTCTGAATTCTCGTACTGCTTCTCCCAATCCAATGGCCAAAGCGTCTGAGGGAGGGACTGATTGAAAGCTGGGAGTAGGATATGTCTGGGTGAAATCATGGCATCGAGGGCTTCTTCGCAATCCTCGTCCACGTCCTAATGACTGACCTCGTGTCTGATGCCTTCGTTGATCGTTATCATAAGGACCAGGGAATTTCTTCGCTGGTAATCGGACCGTTTGGGCGGATTCATTGGTTGATTGCTCAGGGAACTTTCTTTCTCCGGATTCTTCTCAGTGGGAGAAGAGGCTGTGGATGAATCCTGTGAAAGTCTTTGTTTCACATGGGATGGAAAACCATATTCTATGGTTTGACGCTCTTCCAATCTGTGGGTACGGGGATAGGTGACAGACATCGGTTTCTGGTACATAGGTAGGGAGTGCAATTCGCGGTCTAGTCGTTCGGTCTCTGGATCCACGGAATCCTTCTCTTCATTCAGAGTATAGGTGGATTTCCCTTTCGACTGTTCAATCTTAACATAGGGAGGAATCGAGAAATTCTGACCTCCCAGGTCCTTGAGTTCCTGTTCCAGTTGTAGAATCTGGGTGGGTAGGCTAGAATTGTCAGGCGGAAAATAGGCAGTTTTCCTCTCCGGTTCAGCTCCAATGACTTGAATCATGGAGGGGGCATTCCTGTGTTGATCCACGTCAACAAATCGGAATCCATAGGGAGCGTGGACAGCTTCTGCAGCGTTTCGTCCATCATTCCTGCTCCATTGAGGTCTAGGCTGAGGGTATTGCTGATACTGTCCTGATAATCCGTTCCGGGGAGGATATCGGTCATTATGGTTCCGATTCATTCCATTTCCATTCTGAGGGTATCTGGCATTGTTGGGTCGATGATTGTTGGGATTCCCATTGTTGCCGTTGTTATTGTTGTAGTTATTGCGCGGAGGACCTGGATAGTCATTTCTGGGTCGGTAAGCTCCACCTCCAGGTGATCTGCATTCACGCTTTGAATGTCCAGCTCTTCCACAATTGAAACATCTAAAATCATTAGGGAATGGGATCTTATCATTTCCCCTTCGGGGAGGGGGAGCAGTTTTTGACTGTTCAGGAGAGGCAATTTTAATTCCCTTTATTTCATTGGCAAGCACTGCTGTGCTCTGGACCAGGGAACTGATGGTATTCAGAAGGGCAGAACCGGTAAGATTGGTGCTTGGAATGGCCGCTTCAGGGTCTACTTCCATTAAGACAGGAGTTCCTTCTTCTGGATAAACACCTTCTACTTCACGAGCTTTCTTGAAAGCAAGGGAATAATCATCTGTATCCATGGGGACATGCGGATTGAATTCATTCCTGAGTCCGATGAGAAAAGCTTTCAATTTGATGTCTTCTAGCATATCAGCATCTCCTCTATCTTCCCAGACGATGCGGGCATACTTCTGCAGTCGGAGAGAAAAATCCGCAACAGATTCTTGTGGCATCCGTCTAATACTGAACAGCTTAGCTGTGGCATGCATATCGGTCATGGGAGGAATCATGTATTCTCTGAGGGATCTTACAGAGGCTTCCCAATCATTTTGTTGCATGGCACCTCTGGGCATGCATTTGAAGATCTCCGCGGCTCTGCCTCTGAGAGTGGACGAGATGTTCATGACCTTCTGATAATCGTCCAGATTAAGTCTCTGGCTGAATCTCTCGTAGTTGACGAGGTGATCATCAAAGTTTTCATGATCCTTTCTAGAGTAGATGGGCATATCTCTATAGGAGGCGGCTATGGCCTGGTTCTGGATGCTATCAAGGAGTTGGCCTAACAGATCTTCAATATTCCCATTTGGCAGCTTAGGTACTTGAGGGAACACCAATTGGGGCATTTGAGGATTGAAGGGAGGAGGTGCTCCTGGGGGAACAGGGGGTCCATGCTGTGGGCCCATATTTGTAGGTCCATTTCCATTGTCGTCGGCAGGGTCAAACTGGTCCATATTTTCTCCGGAATTGATCGATAGGGTCGCAGTTGGTTCCTTGATAGGGTTAAAGTTGATCCTCTCTTGATCTTAATGATTGGATCGTTGGGTCGTGATATCTCCTTGATTACCAATCTACCAATTGATGCATCTTGATAATGAGTTCCTGAGTTCTGTCGTACAATACACTAAAACAGCATCTTAATTTTGCGAAACAGACCGGCACGAAGTCCCTGTTTGCGATTCGTTCGCTCCTTAACCACAGGACTACCTACGCGGACGAATCGAGGACCACTTGGTAGTTATAGCCTAATATGGGGGTCCCCGTGACCCTGGGCTAAGCTAACTACCTAATTTGCATATTTTGGCAAACTATCAGAGGACATTCATTCATGTTACCAATTAACCTTATTTCTTTTGGGTCATCAACTGTTCAACATATATACCAGACAGTACACGTTTAACTAATTTTCCTGCTTATTAATGAAGTATTTGGGCAGTCATACCGGTGTTAATATCATGCACCAGATGAGAATTGATATATTGCCAATATTGGGACAATCCATGAAATTAGCGATATCTTATCCTCGTATAACCTTTATTTTAACCGACTATTTGAGTTTTGACATGATCTCAGGTTTGGAAAGCCATAACCAACCATTACGACTGGTACTCTGCTATACAGTATTTGCATATTCTGGATTATCCCAATTCCATTATTCATATTATTAGCAGGCGTCTCTGATCAGCTCAATTAACGTATTAACGAGTCTTTGAGTGTTATTCCAATAATGATGTTTCTGAACAGTAACTATTTGAATGAAACTATATTAAGCATGATTCAGAGACCGAAAAACATTAATTGAGCAGATTCTTGACTACGATTTACACAAGCTTGGCAATCCTCACAACCCCTATCGTATAAGAGGAGTTTCCGCGAGTTGCCGATCAAACAGTCAAAGCATTCATTCATCAGGCATACAGAACTAAACATTCAACATTCATGCAAATCAGACATTTCTAAAAGTTGGTTAATTTCGGAACCTCACGCTCCATGAGGGGTTTACCCGAATAACCGTTTTACGTAAGTTTAGGGACGCATTCATACATTAACTACACATATTACTAATAAACATCTAGCTACTAAAAATACAGATTACTTAACTAAATTATAATTCTATGTGCATATGTGACCACTAATTTTAAACTTTGTTGGGCTCGAATAAATCCTAATTTTTTATCCTATGCAGTAGATTAAGGCCAGACATAAAAAGTCCATGTGGCCACTCAAGTTGTTAGTGTTAGGGTTTGACTCAGCTTCCCTCTCTGGCCCGAGGGCCAGAGAGATCCCTAATTTTTGTGTGAAGTCGGGGGTGTGTACTGCTATTTTCCCGTGTCACACCAGTGACACGAGAAGCAGTACAGAAGGGAATAGGGGACATTTTAGCGGCCGCTCTCGGCCGTACCTAGACGAACACTGATTGAAATTTTGAGAATTGGGAGCGAGCGATAGCTCGCTGACAGTTTGTAATTAGCGCGGCGGCGTTAATTTTGGAGGAAAGCTTCTAGAAGTTTCTAGAAACTTCTAGAAGCTTCCTATCTTTTAAACAGAAAGCTCCAGGCTCTTTTTGGCCTGCAGTTCAGTTGGGGGCTCAGATTAATGATAATGGCGAAATATTGGCCGCCCCAACTGACCAACTTTTTGATAAATTTCGGGGACGAAACTTGGTCGAATCTTGTAAAATTTTAGGTTTACACGTAAACGTAACCAAAGGGACAAGCAAATAAAGCGTGATTCTAACTTGCCCAAAAAGTGACGAAAAAGTAAAAACTTAGGCCGTTCAGAACCGGCATGAAATAGAAAAGACTCCAATGGATTAAATTGAATGAAATAATTACTTTATTATGGTTAATAATCGTTTATTATTCCCTTGTTTTCAGGTCCCTCACTTTTAATTTTGACTTGAACTTTTGGCCGAAAACAAGGGACGCTGGTCATTAGTCTTAGCAACAATTTGACTCTTGTCACTTGACCGAGGACAAAGAGACAAATAAAACATAAAAAGATGAAAAAATATGCACATAATAATTCCTACGTATTTTCTAGCTGAGCAAAAACTATATCAACAAATTCTACGTACTTAACTACCTAAGTTTAATTTGTTTTATTTCTGTTTAAATTATTTTTGTTGCAACTAGGCCCCCGCAAACCATAGAAATTGGGAAAAAGTGTGTACCAGCTCTCTTTTCGAGAGGCAAATCTTCTGCTGGACTAAGGCTAGCCTAAAGTTCAGGTGAGGACAGCCTCACGTGTAGGGAGGAATGAATGGCCGTAGTAGTAAGAGTTTACTACTACGGTGTCTGGGAGGCAGACAGCTTCTCAGACAATGAGACTGGACTTAACACAAAGGTTGTGTAAGTCCCAAGTTAAGTTAAACCTTTTAAGGTGGTGATTCCCTTTGGTCACAAAAGTTTGCACCATTATTACTCGTTCATTACTTGGGGTTAAGAAGCCATTTCTATATCAAAATGTAGCTTGACATTTTCTTTTTAATGCATACGATGAAACTAATGTTGCTTTTCTGACACATTTTAGAAGAAGTATAATCTTCCAGATTTTTTGCAGACTCAAACAAATTTTTTCGCGAGACATCGGTTATATCATTCGATACCTCCATCAAATAGCTGGGGTCGATTTTTTATTTATTGTGAAATCGCTCTTCGTTATAGAGAAATAAGCTGAAATGTGTGCGTAACCTGTATTTTGCCTACTTTTTCCAAATTTGTCAAGCGAATACTTTAGCTAGAAAGCAGTAATCGGGGCAACTAAGAAAACGTCCCTGTGTCGAATTTGGAATTCTGAATAAATAATTTGTATTCAATAAAGGTTGGAGGTTCGAGTAAGAGTGTGTAATATGTCTGACTCCTCCTACTTAATCGCTAACCTAATGACTAAAAGACAACACAGCCCTAAACTAATTTTGACACGAGTTTACTTTAAGCAAAAATACAAAATTTCTAACGATTTCAAGCACAAAACAACGTTCTTATAGTTTCAGACAAACTTCGCAGGAAAAATAGCAAAATACAAAATCGGGGCAAGCACCACAATCAATTTACAAAACTTGACAATAAAACACAAACAGACCTTGTGCCAATGGCAGAAAGGGGGGAGGTAACCCCCGAGCAAACCCAAGGTTGGCTCCCGCAATATATCCCAAGTGATATATGGAGCCGCCCGAACCACCAGACAGTAAGAAGTTTGAATCCAGACTGAAAGGAATTCCGCTCAAAATTGAAGAGAAAAAGAATTAGCTATGTACGGCCTTGGACCGTACACAGCAGAGTAATTTAGATTGATTTGCATAAAGTTAGCACACACTTTCGTATAATTTTGGATAAACTCAAGAGAATATTCCACAGATTACCCCCTCTTTTGAAACGCGCGCCCTCGCCGCGGCCTCCAGGCACATAGGTTAGTAATAAAATTTGCGTTAGCCTACGTACCATAGCTACTAGTATAGATAAAATGCGTTTTAGAAAAATGGGAAAAAGATGAAAAATTTTCGTATCCCTCGGGGACGTCTTCCCGGGGACACTACTCGGGCCCCACACTTATACACATACTAGGGGATTCCGAGACACAGGTAAAACTACGCCGGAACATACCGGGGGTACATTCAACATATAACGGACTTTGCCGACATGCAAATACAAAGAAAAGTGGGACAAGCCCTTCAGCCGCGACTAGAGCGCACATTACAAAACAGGAGATAATCCGAAAATATAAATTTATGATAGAATATATAGAAATAATATAAACAAAAGCGAGTGCCAACAGAAGCGCTCAAAAGGTAGAGTAGAAAATTCTTAGTATAGAAATGTAGAAATATGCAAGGTAAATTCAAATATATAATGTCGAATCTCGTAGGGGGAAGGCAGCGAGACTCGAGGGGAGACTCAATTTCAAATGCTCCAAGGGAGCGAAATAAATCAGAAAGGAGAGTAGTTCAAACTCAAAAGGGGGTCTCTCCTGAGCGCCTGCCCGCCCCAACATACAAAAATATACCAGAATCTTTAATCAATGCCAGAAAATGATAAAGCACAAAAGAAAGCAAAAATGGCATAGCTGCTCAAGGTAGACATGGCAAAATAAGGCAGTAATAATGGCAGGATATGTAGAAAAATTTGAAAAATTTTGAAAATAAAGTAAACCCGTGACTATTTTTAGAAAGAAAAGTGAAACAAACACCATGTTAAGAGAAACAAAAAGACCCGAAAAAGATTAGAAAAATGGAATAACATACGACACATATAGAACAGCCAAGCTGAGCTAGAGGGAACCCATAAGAAAAGAATATCTCAGAAGATGAAGAATAGAAGAAACGGAATTTTAATGGAAATTTATAGAAAATTTTAATTCAGGAGAAGAAACCCACGACAATGACCAAATATAGACCCCACCCAACCACGGTTAACGCTAAATCTGTAGAGTACATAAAAGTATAGACAGTAGAACAATAGTTAGTAAAAGAAGGGGAAAGGGGGAGGGGGGACGGACGAGGTCGGGGGACATACAACCGGGTTCATAATAGACATCACAAAATTGACTTAAATAGTTCACAATAA
Source organism: Trissonchulus latispiculum (assembly GCA_030248195.1). Taxonomy (NCBI): domain Eukaryota; kingdom Metazoa; phylum Nematoda; class Enoplea; order Enoplida; family Ironidae; genus Trissonchulus; species Trissonchulus latispiculum. The sequence continues at coordinate 14,264 of JASAND010019358.1, read as the reverse complement.
TCGTAGATAACTCCAGGCTGCGGGAGAAATTTCAGGTTACAAGCACCGAGGGAAAAATCCCTTACCATATCACCGGACCAAGACCTCCGGACTACTGGGCGGATGCCCCACGGCATCAAGCGCCCGCTCAACCATGACCATCGCCGCCAGCCTTCCAGACACCGAACCAGGCCCGTCCAAGTAGATGTAACCATAGGGGCCGACCCGTATCACATATGGGGGCAATACAGTAACAATCAAACAAACAGTATAACAGGGGAACGCTCGCCGTCAAGAGGGACAGGGGGGGAGGGAAGGGGGCAGTAAGTATATAACAGAACAAGGAAACAAAAATGGAATAATATACGGCATGTATATATATGAGTAAGCATATAGGCTTGATGCCTAACAATAACAAACAAAAATAAATGGGCAAAAGCCCGCAGTACATATATATGAGGCCCGATTAATTTAGAGAGTGTAGGCAGAGACCGGCGGAACCGTTATCTTCCCTATGGGGAAAACGCAGGCACCGCAGGAAACGCCAAATCAGAGAAAGCGGAAAATAATTCTCAAGAATCAAAATTGCCGGTCCGGGGCTGACCGCCCACCGTTACCTTCCCTATGGGGATAGCGCAGGCGGCGAGCAGCCACGGACCCGCCGAGGTGCGGCACGGTGTTAAGAATACCCCAGTACTATTGCCTACATACAGATAAAAAACATTAAATGATAAAATTCAAAATATGAGACGACCAACCAAATATATGAATTCAAAGAAGTATATTTTACCCTAAAAAGTATTTAAAATTGCAATTCAATACAATTAAGTGAATGAGACGAAGCAATTTGCAACTTTTATCCAATAGAGGGAACAATTATTTTGATTTATTAAATCAACGATAGAAAAATTTAATTATGAAAGAAGGTTACAAAAGTTTATATTCAAGAAATAACCATGCAAACTGTTAAAGGTGCTACGAGGAAAGGAAAAGTGAAAAATTTAAACATGCAAGTACCCTTTTAATAAAATGAGCTTTTCAAGAAATATTACTTTTATCCAGAATTTATAGAACGACATGGAAAAAAACTCTAGCAAAGCTGATTTGAAATTAATTAAATTAATTCTTGTTTTAGGTATTAAAAAGGAAAAAGAGGCATCACAGCCGACAACAAAATTAATTAGAAACAAAAATTTAGAAACATTTTCCAACCGATGCGTCATAATCCTTATTTAGAAAACAGAATTTCCTCCCAAGCAAGCAAAAATGTTTTTAAATTACCAAAAGTTTCTAGAGAACAACAGTAAAATTTTCAACCCCCACCGTTCAAACAATACAAAAACAGAAAACATATACCACAATCAGGGGACCGGTATCAGGAACCCAAGAGGGTAGGAACCTGAAACATAAAACAAAAATAATTAGTCACAAAATTAATAAAATTATAGGTTAAAACTAGAGGATAATTAAAGCAGCGTTAATATGTGTACGTGTGAACACAACATGCCTAATCGCAGCAGGTGCCTGACAGATCGGTGGACGGAGTGAACATTGAGGTTGTGCCGAGGTCGGCACAGTAAAACCAGGTGAACAGAATGCAGGGTAAAAGTGAAAAAAAACGGCCTAGGTCAAGATTTACTGAACTAAAATTGTTCACATTACAATTTTTAAAAATGGCATGGATAGGGCTTCCTGCACACGAAGTTGTAACCACCCCAGTCCAGTTTCATTTCCGACTGTGCCGACCTCGGCACAAAATTTTAAACCTTTTTGGACGGAGACAAAGAATTGCTAACACTAAACATCTAGGTGGGACCCCACAGCGTTCAGCTGTTCAACTACCATGCAAAATCTACCCTATAATTTCGATTGGAAATTGATTATGTCCTGAACCGACCTAGGCGCCATGATCGGCCCAAGGGAACACTTCTTGAAAAACAGACATGAAAATAGGCTTATACTTTTAAGAACCCCCCTTCAAAAATAAAATAAATATATCACTTGAAGTAACAAATTTTACCCGTGTCCGGTCCTAAAACGCGTCGGGCCGTTTGCAACCGGCCCAGCGCGCTCTATCCAAGCATAGTAGCAATTCAAAAATTCTTACCAATGCAATAAAAAAACTTATGCGAATCCGGGTAGGATCCGTGTGAGGTCCCATGAATGCTTTTGGTTCGGCAGAAAGCCCTATGTGCACCGCCAGCGGTTACTCCCTGAGAGCAATAGCAAGATTAGATGGATCAACGGCGGAGGAAATTTGTACCTTAATATAAATCAAAAGTGAAATTAGTGCAAGATTGCAAGTGTGAGGTGCACCTGCGACCAGGCAGCTGTGCAAGAAATGAGTATATAGACAAAATATAAAACGTCTGAAGTTAAAGTGTGAAGTTAAAAATATAAGGTGCAGGTTAGAAATGTGTACCGAAGCCTAAGAACCTATAATAGTAAAAGACAATAGCACTGGGGATATAGAATACAAAATGGGGAAGTACCTGAGATAAATACGTACAAGTACGTAACAGTGTAAGTTGCGAACGTTCTGTTAGTTCTGAATTTAAGACGAAAATTATTTAAATCGAATTGAAATATGAATCCTATAAATTTGAATCAATCGAAAAGCAAAAGAAAATTCTTTGAAGAATTTCTTTCAAGAAAAATTTTTGAAAAAGGACTTTCAATAAATTAACCGGGCCGACCAAACGACATATTAATCATCGGGGTTTACCCCCTCTTTCGAAAATTAACTTGGGACAGGGAGGGTTGGACAAAAATGAGGAGTTGTTAGGGTTACTGGAGGGGTGTCTACCCCCTCTTTTGAAATTTCAGGATGCCGGCCTTCTTGTCGGACCCCGGACAGCAAGGGAGGTGGGGGCCGAACCCCCAAGGATGGAAGTATCCCCACATTTGTATACATCACCGCAGGCGCATCGGCACACCAATTTGCTATAAATTCTAACCGAATTTCGTCTGATGACAGTAATGGGTGGTGTATTCCTTGCATGTTTACTTCATTAGTAGAAAATAACAAGTCCCAGTGAAAACGTTTCATGAAATCAGTTCCTATTAAAATCTCACGAGAAAAGTTAGGAACCATATGAAAAAACCACCCATATTCTTTATGCCCTACCGTGAAATCTATAAAAACTTTAGCAGCAAGTTTTAACGGCGTATCGTTAGATGCCACTGCGGTGATGGGATCCGATTTCTGAAAACGAACATTGGCTCCCCCCTTCAATATTCTCTTAACTGTCCGGGGACTGACAATGGATATTGCTGCTCCGGAATCAATAATAGTCAAAATTTTGGTCCCCCCGGAGGTGACGACTATGGCTGGGATATTATCTGCTGCTACCGGTACTTGCTCGGATTCAATTTCGGTGGGCCCTCCCGGCGTTACTGCATCTGATGTCAGATCTGCTAGTTGGGGTGTTTCTGGCTCCTGCGGTGCCATTGGACTGACAGGTTCCTCAGTTTCTGTCCCTACAGAAACATGTTCGGGCCGGTGGCAGCAAGGGGCAGTCACACCCCCGAATATGGGAGAAAACCCCGCGGTCCATGAGGGAGGTGATTGTTTTTCGATAAATGAAATAGAGTTGTATTCTGACTGATTTGGACATAGGCACTTCAATAAAGTTGACATTTCCTGCATTTGATTTAAAAGAACGTGATAATATTGTTGCATAAAATCAAAAGTATCCCTTTGTATGGCCCACAAGGTAGTAAAATTATGAACCACTTTTGAAAAAACATTTGACAATTGGGCCTCCATCATAGTTAAATCAAATTGTGGAGAATTTGATGAAGTGATGGACTCAGGCGGATCGGAGCCAAGTACGGTAGGGTCCACCCCCCCTTTTGAAGCTTCGCCACCAGCCAGATCAGAAACCACCCCGACTTGAAATTGAGTCAGAATTTGATGAACTTGCTCGGCAGTAGCTCCATGTGAAGCCGGAGCCGCCCTCCTAGGAGCAGAACGTGCAGCAGGAGCTGAAACCCCCGAATCCGAGGCTCGTACAAAATTTTGAGAGAGTTCCGGAACGCCTGCATTTTGAATCTGTACTGTACGTTGGAATGGGGCCGGGGTTGTAGTGGCCGGAGCTGAAATTGGCCTTGGCTGAGAATTTTGTCCTCCGACATAGCCACCCTGAGTTCCCAAGTTTGATGGGGGTGAAAGGACCGGAGTAGAAGCAGAAAATTGAACTGGAGGCGGGTTGGTAGGTAGGGGGGCGTACTGTGACAAAAGAGGAACCGGGGCATAATTTATGGGGGGATTTTGCTGCTGGTATACCGGTAGTCCAAGATATTGAACGGGGTAATTATTTGATGAGTGGGCCACATGATCAACCCTCTCAGGTGGGGAACGGTTTCTATAATTTGGGGGGGCTTTTGAGGGGTATCGTTCCCAACAATTTTCCGGTGCGTGACCGCTTTTTTTACAGTATTTGCACGGGGGCTTTTTCTGTTTTTCTTCCTCCCACTTGCTCAAGGCTTCCTGGATATGTTGTTCAAACCAGTCTTTTAATTCACGAAAACCCAGGCTAGCAGCTCCAAATTAGACTGGGACGTAGAATCTGAACCTTTTGAGGACTGGCTTTTTTGTCGGTGCCCCCATCTTCGACGTAATAGATTGGCAGGTCATAGGAGAGAGTGTCTCCCTCCGGTGGGCGGGTCTCCCGAGACTCTAAACGATCAATGACGCGACGGACATCTTGCATGGTGGGTCGCTCATGGAGAAAAAGAGAAGCCAAAGCTGAAGCAAATTTATCGTGCACCCCCGCAAAAAGTTGTTGAACACATTCTTGTTCACGCTCCTCCTGCGTGTCCCACAGGTCGAGGGCCATAGCCTGCAATTCTGAAATATAGTGTCGAACGGACTCGTTGTGAAGTTGCTTTCGGTGTGCAAAAGCCGATTGCCGCTCCCGCAACGAGAGTTGTGGTTTTGGAAATTGCGATTTGATTAAATCCAAAAATCCTGAATAGGACTCGACGACCTGTGGGCCACAGCGAGAAGCAAACATTTGGGCTTTTCCCGTTAATTTATTCCAGAGGAGGCGTCCCCACTGGTCCTGAGGGACTGCATGAACTGCCACTGCCGACTCGAATTGGGGTAGCCAGTCTTCAAAATATGCGTATTTTGGGTCATACCGAGGAACATCCCGCAAAACTTCTAAGTAATAGCGAAAAAGACCGGTATCCAATTTTGGAACTGAAATATCAGTTGCTTCCATTGTGTTTGGGGTTGGGCGTCGAGGACTTTTTGGAATTCCCGGTTTTTTACCCACATTATTGACTGAATAATTCGAGTGGGTACCCACAGATGAAGGAGACTTCGAAAATTTTGAGGGAGGAGGTGAGTTTGAATTTTGTTGGGAAGGTGGAGGGGGAGGTGGTGACTGTTCGCAAGCCTGATGCGGCTGGGCAGGCACCGAAAGAGGCCCCGCGACAAAATCTTGCTGTACTGAGGGCGAACCTCCCGAAGAAGGGGCGCCCTCAGCAGGAGCCAACGCTACACCTTTACCTTCCCTCGGGGAAAGCGCGGGTGTGCGCTGCTCTTGCTGCCGCGGAACTTCAGCCGGTCCTGCAAGGCGATTTTCTGCAACATAATCAGCCGCACAAGCATGCGAGGCCACCATATCCGCCATATAGTAAGGATTATTGGGAACCCGCTGAGGTAGAAATGGAGGGACCTGTAGCGGGGGTAAATTTTGTTGGGACCCTTCCCATAAATAATTATTATCCAGTTCCCGAATTACTGGATTTTCGAAAACTTGTTGCTCTAGGTGGTCGTAGTTGAAATTTGCTGGGGTACGTATGAAATATTGGCCCTCAGGATGTTGTGAAGTTAGGGGCTGGTAGCGCAGTTGTGGCAGTTGCTGCTGCATATGGGGCTCCGGGGCTGCAATTTGAATTCCTTCATACAAATGTTGGACGTAGGACCCCGGATGGACAGGGTAATAGCGTGGATCCCCTTGGTTCAAAAAATTTTGGTTGGCCAATTTTTCTGGGGAGGCCAAGGGTGGATTTTGGGAGGAAGGAGGGGGAACCTGTAACGGTGGAAGGGGAGGAGGCTGAGTATGATACAACGGTGGAGCCGATGGGCCCCCATGACAAATTGGGGTTTTTTGAATTTGAACATGGGAAGGGGCGATCTGTTGATTTGGTAACAAATTTCCGTACTGGTCTCGAGGAAAGGTGATCCCACCCATGTGTGAAGGCCGGGACATTTGAGTTGTGGACCCGCTTACGTACGTATTTTGAGAATTTTGAGAATTTTGCAAATTTTGAAAATTTTCCCCAGAATAGACGGGTTGGGGTAGGTACGTAGAAAGGGGGGTATGGGGTCCCCTCCAGTTCGGACCATGACCACAGAATTTTGGCTGTAGGCAGAATCATACACAGATCCTGCTTCGGAATCACCCGAAGTAAGGGGAGGTTGGCCACCCGTAACTGGAATTTGGGCAGGTTGAAAAACCCCATGGTTTTGGGGGGGCGCCCCCCCATCTGCCTGTGCAGAAGAAAAACCCACATTATTTGAAATGTTAGCAGAAGTTTGGGGTATTCCTGACTGAGAATACATATTTGAAGGGGGGACAGATGATTTCTGGGGGGCTTCCCCCGAGCCCAACAAGGCAGAAACTACTTCTTTGGCTGCCTTGGCAGCGTCAAACCGGAGAGAAATAAAATCGTCAAAATCACGTCGGAAATTAGAATTTTCTGAATGTTGGGGGGTAGTGGGATTTTCTACAGGCTGGGGAGTAATTTGCGAGGGTGCAGAGACTGGCCCCCCAATCGTTTTTACCCGGGTCTCCCGCTGGTTCAGTGTATAATTCTGCTGTAAATTTTGGGGAGGGACAACCCTTGTGGATTGAGAGGAGCGCAAATTTGGTAGGTGTAACTCAGTGGGTCCCCCCCCCCAAGTATTTTGCAAAGCACCAGAAAAATTAAGATTACTGCTGGAGGTTTTCCCTATGGGCAAAATTTCTCCAGCAGTAAAATTACGTCTGGTGCGAGGGGGGGTAGGAGGGCGGACACCCCCCCGAAAAATTATAGGTGAAGGGACTGAATTTTGGGGGAGTCGATTTTCTGAATTTTCTGGTTGAGAAAAATCTTGATTTTGGGGTTGGGGGAGTTCCCCCTGTAATTGGTCATATTCGGGGTTTGGGGGCGGTGACGAAATTATAACTTGGGGAGGTGCAGATTGAGGAATCTGCAAACTAAAATGGGATGGATTATTTAAAAAATTCTGGGGGGAATTTGATGAATTTTGGGGGAGAGTCTGAGGATTTTGAGGGGGGTTCTGGAAATTTTGGGGGGAATTCATAGGATTTTGGGGGAGGTTCTGAGAATTCTGAGGGGGATTTTCCGAGTTTTGGGGGAGATTTTGCAAATTTTGGGGGGATCTGGTCCCCCCAACACGTCCACTGAGGTACACCTAGGCACACCCAAAACATTGCCTACACCCTCAACAGCCCCGAAAGTTTGGGGGAGATTAGAAAATTTTTGGGGGAGATCGGAAGGATTCCGGGGGGAATTCTGGGAATTTTGGGGAAAATTCTGAAAATTTTGGGGGAGACTCTGTCCCCCCACCTCTCCTTTTGACAACCGTACAGATACCCCAGCACCCCCAGAAATTTGGGGGGGTGTTGAACCCCCCAACTCAGTTTCCCCCAAATTGGTGGACCGTCGTTTTTGGAAAAATTGCTGGTTCAAAAAACTATCGGAATTTTCAGGTGCTTGCCCAGCAGATAATTCCGAAAAAAGTCGGGCAGTGCCGTCACGTAATTTTTTAAGGTAGCGAGTAAGTCGGGGGGAAGAATCAGACATATTTACTCAAAAGTTACGGTCGCCAGTTTGTCGAATTTGGATTTCTGAATAAATAATTTGTATTCAATAAAGGTTGGAGGTTCGAGTAAGAGTGTGTAATATGTCTGACTCCTCCTACTTAATCGCTAACCTAATGACTAAAAGACAACACAGCCCTAAACTAATTTTGACACGAGTTTACTTTAAGCAAAAATACAAAATTTCTAACGATTTCAAGCACAAAACAACGTTCTTATAGTTTCAGACAAACTTCGCAGGAAAAATAGCAAAATACAAAATCGGGGCAAGCACCACAATCAATTTACAAAACTTGACAATAAAACACAAACAGACCTTGTGCCAATGGCAGAAAGGGGGGAGGTAACCCCCGAGCAAACCCAAGGTTGGCTCCCGCAATATATCCCAAGTGATATATGGAGCCGTCCGAACCACCAGACAGTAAGAAGTTTGAATCCAGACTGAAAGGAATTCCGCTCAAAATTGAAGAGAAAAAGAATTAGCTATGTACGGCCTTGGACCGTACACAGCAGAGTAATTTAGATTGATTTGCATAAAGTTAGCACACACTTTCGTATAATTTTGGATAAACTCAAGAGAATATTCCACACCTGGGTATATTTGAGCAGAATTCATTTGTTAAGTAGCAGCACTCCAACTTGCATGGTGAATGCTCCACAAACTTTGGAAAAAAAGGTCGTTTTTGCGAAAACTACATTTTTCGTGATAGCAGCCTACAGGATAGCTGTTGAAAGACGATCATCCATCGGATAATTTGCCCCTGTCAGACCTTCAGATCGACGCCCTTAGTTTGATTTTCCGGCTTGTGTAGTTCAAGAAATGATGGATTATTTAATTTTTGCAAAAATGACAAGTTTTCGACGCCAAAACAAGAAAATCGGCTATATCGCACGCTAGAGAAAAGATAGAAAGTTGCTTTAAAAAGCAAAAATGTGAAGCACAACGAGATCTTTCAAATGAATACAGCCATAACTGTATAGCTGCCGCCAAACTTTCAGACATTGGGAAAAACCGCCCTGATCGGAAATCTCGAATTTTTGAATCGGGATTGCGCGGGCGGTGTTAGAACGCTAAAAGAATGTATTTCGGAAAGTTTTGCCAAATTGCATCCTGATTTTCGCCGCCAACCAACACTTTGCGCCCAAAAGGAATCACCACCTTAAAGAGACCGAAATTACGAAACAGAAACATTTTTACTAAAACATTTTCGATCATAACTTTCTCAATTTTGGGAGTTAGGAAATAAATGACATTTTCGGAATCAGCGAAGAATTGCATTTCGAATGAACCTAAGTCATGTCTCCATATAAAATTTCGACCATTACGTAATTATTACCTAATTAACACTAGTTAACTCTAATTAACACTAACTAACTCATATTGTTATTAATTTAACCTAACTAACATCTGAAATGGAGAATTAAAGCTAAATGACACTAAATACAAGTACTTACGCTTCATTACCTACGCATATTTAGCTACATATTGCTAGTAATTAATGCAAATTTCGCATAATAGCTACTATATACTCATAAAATAAATAAATGCTTGATAATAAACTGAAATTGTTGCTTGCTGCTAAAGAGAAATTAAACGTTTTCTTCGATCACATTAAGACTTTTCCTTTCATTTATGGGTAATTGACAATAGGCTATTAACCGCTTGATAATAGATTCTAATGAAAAGGCACCAGCTTTTCATTATTCACAGCTACTTGGGATTTCTCTTATTAACTGCTTATAAAACAGGGATAATGAGAATCTAATGAAAAGGCACCCGCTTTTCATAAAGGAGTAATACTAACCAGGGGATTTCTATTACAGATTACCTAGCTGACCAATATGTGTATCAGTTTGTAATGTTATTCTTCCAATGTTAGTAACACTCCTGACCCTATAATGTGAATTTAACTATCTTCCCTTTTATTTTATGAGGAATTGATTATATTTTTTAGAGATTGGCAACCCTGTTCTTAGATATGTAAATACAAATACGGCTTGGACGTTCATTCATACAAAATACAATCACAAAATCTTCAACTTGGGCAACTTTCTGAGATCTTTGGCATTTTCGGCTACCACCACCCAACTCCCCCCCCCCTGCCCGGCCCTTTTTGGAGCCAAAATGTTGTCATTTTTTGAAAAATTTTTCTCAGATTTTGACTTACAATCGCTTGAAAAGTATAAACGCCTAAAACTGTCAAAACAAGCCTTGTTTTCACGGAAAAAGCTTTAAAATACAGAAAATTTTGAATTTTTAGACAATTTTTTGGATTTTCTGAGGTCCCAATTATATATCACGTGAAATTTTGGTTGGGGGAGGGGTAAGCTCTGAAAATTTGGTGGTCGACCCGCAGAAAATTGGACTGGAACTTTGGGTCTGGGGGGGGGGTAAATCTTGGCCGACCTCCGAAATGTGATGGCTGGGTACCCCCCAGCAGTGGCGGCACCAGGGGGGGGGCCCGGGCCCCCCCCTTTGCGATTTGGGCCCCCTCCTTTGACATTCCGGCCCCCCCCCCCCTAGAAATCTTTTCAGCTGTTTATAATGCATATTTCGAGTGAAAATTAAGCATAATTTTAATAAATTCCACAAATTTTTAAAAAATTTCGCCTGCGGCGCACTTATACTTCCGTACTGCTTTATTACGTACTTAGTTCTGTGACAGAACTTCTGTCTCTTAAAGTGTCTTCTATTTTGTTTCCTTTCCTGTTTTGTAAGTGTATAATTACTTGTACTCAACGCTTTCAGTTTATTTTATGACTATATACCGGCCTATATTTATATATATTTAAAAAGTTTATTTAGCTTTCATAACGTATATATATAAATAGGCAATGCTAGATTGATAATTGGCAGCTTCTGAAAGTGTTCTAGAATAAATCGTGGAAGTGAAAAATTCTGAAAAGCATCCAATTCTGGTTTGGTTTTCCACTGATCGATTATACAACTCAATAACTCATCTCATCTTAACTAATCTTTTTAAACATTTGAATTGCTGAATTTTGAACGATTTCAAAAAATTCTTCAACTTCTGGGGGGCTCCGCCCCCCAGACCCCCCGTTTCGCACATTTTCTTTGTTGCCCTGTATGTAGCTTGTCCTCTTTATTGCCACCATTCCTTGTATATACTATTTTACTGCCAGTTTTTCACTTCGTAAGTTACTATACACATATATATAATATATATACATACATACATATATATATATATATATATATATATATATATATATATAATATACATGTGTATATATATACATCTCCATTTTATTTCTTTAATCTTTTCAAAAGTTTGCATGACGGATTTTTTTCCAATTTCAGAAAATTCTTCAACTTCTGGGGGGCACCCCCCGTGTGCTTCTTGTGTATATAAATTCTCCATGCTTTGCTTCACTCACGGGATCTAGTTGTTTTCCAATTGGCAAGTGAACTAACCTTATTTTCTTGTAAAAATATTTTGTTCCTGGAAAAAGCTAATTTTTACCACCCCCCCCCCGAAAAAATTTTGGTTACCCCCCAGAAAAATTTTTCAGCGGGCCCCCCCCCTTTTCGAAATCCTGGATCCGCCACTGCCCCCCAACCCCCCCCCCAGAATTCGGACCTCAGAAATTTCGAAAAATGGCCAAAAATTCAAAATTTTCTGTAATTTAGCCATTTTTCATCAAAATAAGGCTTGTTTTTAACGTTTTATGCGTTTTTGCACCGTTTTAAAGCGAATTTAGGTCAAAATTTTAGAAAAATGTTTGAAAAAATGACTATTTTCGGCCAAATTTAACTAACTTTTTGGGTCCAAAAATCGTTGGGGGGGGGTTCGGGGGGGTAGCCAAAAGTTGGGGGAGGGTAAGTAAAAAAATCTGGGGGGTGGTCAAGTTGGTAGAAAATTTCGGGGGGATAGCGGCATAGCGCCCCTACATAATATGGGTGTAAAGGCGTCTGCGCGGCCCCCTGGAGACCGTGTTGGCCTGGTGCCAGCTAATTAGATGTCCGGGAGTGGTAAAAAGGTTACCATCGTAAACAACTCGAGTAGTACTACAAGTATATACCACCATACTTTTGGTTCGAATTCGAAACTTCGAATTTTTGCACCAGGCGATAGTTACCGTGCGTTTGTTTTTTTCTCGGTGAATAACGCTTATTGGAAATGCATTCTACGGCTAAGTGTTGGAACGATGTGGGCGTTTTGGCGTTTTAAGAATCACTTACCTTGCTTCTCTTGTTGTTTTTATACCACCATACTTTTGGTTCGAATTCGAAACTTCGAATTTTTGCACCAGGCGATAGTTACCGTGCGTTGTTTTTTCTCGGTGAATAACGCTTATTGGAAATGCATTCTACGGCTAAGTGTTGGAACGATGTGGGCGTTTTGGCACCATACTACTATACTATTATGTGTTGGTAGACAGGATCCCCCCATGCTACCTTTTTTGGACATTTTGGCACCTGGCCAATTTTGGCTCTGTGCCAAGATCCCAAAGTCTCAAATTTTGGTCACACTTTTCTAGAACTGGGTAGAAGCTGGAGAGGTCTAGTATCTTTTGTTGAAAATTACCAGCCGGGAAATAAAGATAAAGATTAATAAAGTAACGGGGGGATTTTTTAATTTTGCTCCCTAGCTTTCAGGAGATGGGCCCAAACTTTGCAGTTTTTGGCCTGTTTGGGCGAAAAGTTTCTAAGTCCCACTTTTATAGAAATGGCCTAAAAGTCACTAAAAATGGCGTTTTTCGGCCTTGGGGTGGTGCCCATATATAGTAAATCAGGGTCGCTGAAAACGATGAGCATACTGCCAATACCGCCCGAAGTGACCACTGGTCAGCATGGCTCCCGTGGTTCCACGCCCAGGGTCAAAGTTGGGAAAACTCCCTCTAAACAGCGTTTTTCGGCGTTTTGGTCTTGGGCATATATAGTAAATCGACTACCTCGTTTCAATGGGCATATGGCCGAAACTTCCGGAAGTGACCACTGGTCACTACAGCCTATGGGACCTATTGACCACTGGTCAAACGTCCTGAAACTGCGTTTTTCGGCGTTTTGGTCGTGGGCCTATATACGTAGTAAATCGACTACGCTCGTTTCAATGGGCATATTGCGGAAATCGATGGAAGTAACCACCGGTCACGATGGTCTAGGTGGCCTACTGACCAGTGGTCAAACTTCCTAAAACAGCTTTTTTCGGCCCTTTGGCGGTTACCCATTTATAGTAAGTCGGCGGTGCTGGTGGTGGTAAACGATAGGCATGTTATCGAAGTAGGTACATGTGAGCCCTGGCTACGGAGACCTGTGAGTCGGGGTTCCAGTGGTGGTCCTAAATGGCTGAAATTATTGTTAACTGGATCACTGCTGTGTGCTGTCATGGCTTACTGAGCCTTATTTGCAGGTTGTTTATAGTTTATATGCTTACACAAATGGCGTAATGCCATGATGCATTATTGCATTAGACGCTTGGAGGAGAATCTTTAAAAGGACAGAAGGACAAGAAACAAAAATGTTCCTCTGGAGCATGAAAAAAGTAATATATATGGGTGATGGTGAGGTTGCAAAATCAAGAGAGGACTAGTCTTTAAAATGCTTAGTACGTATGGGGCAGGGGCGCACTTAGGGGGGGGGTCGCCCCCCCCCGGAAACCAGACAGCGGACATAACAGTCCAAAACATTTTGCGCCTTCGGCGCGAAATTGAGTTCATTTTTGCTTTATTTACCCTCATTTCAGCGTTTTAAACCTTTCAATAGCAACCTTTTGACATAATATTTTCGCTTTTGGCTCAATTTCATTCAAATTTTCTCGGTTGCGGCGCTTTTCTAGTTCAATTTCGATTTGTTCGGATATGTCGGAATCTAGAATGGAGCTCGATGGAGGTAGTGAAGATTATGAAACTGCTGACAATGAAACTAACAGTGGCTCGGATCATACTGTTTATGAGACGGAAGTCCGTCGAAGTATGTACGTATGCTTATATATTATTATTTCTGCTTTATTTATTTTGTTTGGTCTGTTTTCTCTTCGTTCAATTTTTCGATTTCGGCGCTTTAATGGCAAAATATCTTTAAAGTAGATGCGTTCCAAACGCATTTCATTTCGCATACGTATACAATATATTTTAAATCTTGTAATAAAGGTTACCATTATACATAGATTGATAATAATTTCAAAATACTCTGAACTTTTATTTATAAGACTCTTTTTAAAGGTTTCCATTGCGGATTTTTTAATTTTACAATTTTCTCAGACCCCCTGAGTGGATGAACGGCAATTTCGAAGTCTTGTGCATCTGGCGAAAGCAAAGAAATTTTTTGGTTACTCGACCCCCCTCTTCAAAATCCTTACTTTTTTGAAAAACAAATAAATTTGTGAATTTTGACTTGTTTTCAAAAATTTTGCCCCCAGACCCCCAAATTTTTTGAGGTCCGCCCCCCCATGAAAAAATTTCCTATGTGCGCCACTGATA